>JANHGB010039794.1:4484-17783 GCA_026283785.1 Coracopsis vasa
ATCCCAAAGAACAAACAAATATCATCCTTTTGTGTCATCTTGGCAGTAACAGACACTGGGGTGTTTGCAACACTGTTCTCCTAAACTTCTGTCATTGCATGTCACTATATGAGGTCACCAGAGAAAAGATTTAGGGAAAATTACAAAACTGCTCTGGGTTTGAGCCTTACTCTCTCCAAAATAAACTGCCTCTGGCTAAAGTTAATTTTAATTCTTAATTTAATTAAGCCTGAAAAAGTTTCATGAAATTGCTTCTTTTATGGATTTAATTTTTTAATATGTCTGTGTTGTTTAGCTTGCATATTCACAGGTAAACCGATACCACTGAATTCATACCCTTCTAGAGTTAAATTTCAGTGAAATAGTTTCCAAGGTCTAGTTCAATTTTCTTAGCAGCCTTTTAGGTGCTTTGGAAGGCACAGCTTTTCTGGAGCATTCCATTTTAGACTAGTAATTAAGGCAGTTAATTATATAATTATTGTTCTTAACCATGTTGCGAACCTTTTCAAACTCTATAAACCAAATCTCCATTCTCTAATGTAATTACAGTTAACTCCTAATATAGACATTTTGTCTTTCCTACTTTTAGTCCTTTGCTTATACAGAAATTTTATGTCATGTTATGACATCTAGGAAGAAAAAAAAAAGTGTTTAGTGGTAGCTTAAATGACCGTAAATATAAAAGCTACTATTTATTTAATGCTAATGTGATACCTGTGAAGTAAGGAATTGAATATTTCCTAGAATGCTTCTTCAAGATGCATATAGTTCGTAAGATGCTTTTATCCAAATATTTTTTCATGTGTGTGAAATACAGAATTTCCTGATTTTGACGAATGAGAAATATATTTGGCAATGCTTTCCATTGATAACACTGCATATGCATTTAGGAATCAGAATCTTTTGAACTTTTGAGTATCTCAGATTGAGTATATCTGAGATGTATTCAGATTTCTGCCCTGAACAGAAGCTGATAAAGCAAATGATGCAACAACCACAGCTCTCTGGATCTGTGTTTATAAGCACTTACATGCCTTAGTATATGCTAAATTTTATTCTAGCACCTAGCTTTAAAGGCAATCAGTGCAAGATTAGAAAATTGCAAGCATGTCCTTACACGAATTGACAATGTAAGGGTAATCTAAATGCTGATTTTTCTTGGGTTTAAGGTAGGAATCAACCTTGTAATTTCTGCTACTTGTAGTAGTTGCTGGTTATAATTAACAATAGCATATGCTACAGGACACATGCATCTATATTTTTTTATATTTGATAACTAGGCTAGAGATTATGAATGGCTCATTCTACTATGAAATTACTGGGAATCCTTTGTTTTTAAATGAAAGGAACAAAGCAAAGGTACATGAGCTAACTAGGAAATAAAATTGGGAGAATTGTTCAGTATAACATCTTGAAAAAATTAGAAAAATGGGATTTCTAGTACACAAAATTCAAATAAGCAGTAGAAAATGTGAGTCTTTCTCTCCTTTTTCTAACTAGATGCAGCATACATTTTTCTCTTGTACACAAGGGAAAAATATCCATGCACTTTATAAAGCAGTAGTTCATGCTGAATGGATATGAACAGTCATTCAGAGAACAATTGATTTTACAGTATCGTAGAATGGGTTGGAAACTTGTGCATTCACAGCACTATACACTATTAAAATTTATATATAAAGTTCACATTAACATGACTGTTTTAATAGGAAAATATTTTATAAGTGAAACCAGACCATCTTAACTGCAGCAAGGTTGGTTTTTTTTACCAGTATCTCCAAATTAATTAAAGAATGAAATCTCTATAAAGGTGAAGTAAATTGAATAAAATACTAAATTTTGCCTATGCTTAAATAAGGAACTATAAAAAATCTTTAAGAGCTTTGATATTTCCTAGAGTAATGTGAAATATTTAGTCAGCACTTTTTGTAGATATTATTTTATCTATAATATCAAAGTCTGAAGCTTTCAGATATTAAAAAAAAAGAAGTAATAGAATCACAGAATTATAGAATAGTTTGGGTTGGATGGGACCTTTAAAGGTCACCTAGTTACATCTACATCTTCACTGAGATCAGACTGTTCAGATCCCTGTCCAGAGAGACCTCAAATGTTTCCAGCGATGTGGCATCAACCACCTCCCTGGGCAACCTGTTCCAGTGTTTCACCACCCTTACTGTAAAAAGTTTCTTCCTTATATCTAATCTAAATATACCCTCTTTTAGTTTAAAACCATTAGGACTTGTCTTATTGTAACAGGCTGTACTAAAAAGTTTGTCCCCACATTTCTTATAAGTCCTTCTTTAAGTACTGAAAGGATACAATAAAGTCTCCCCAGAGCCTTCTCCTCTCCAAGCTGAACAAGCCCAACTCTCTTAGCCTGTCTTCACAGGAGAGGTGTTTCAGCCTTCTGATCATTTTCACATGATCTCTAGATCCTCTAGATCTCCTCTAGATCCACTTGAGCAGGTCCATGTCTTTTTTGTGCTGGGGCCCCACAGCTGGATGCAGTATTCCAGGTGGGGTCTCACCAGAGCAGAGGGACAGGAACACCTCCTTCCACCTGCTGGTCATGCTTCTTTTGATGACTCCCAGGATACAATTTGCTTTCTGAGCTGTAAGCGCACACTGCTGGCTCACATCCAGCTTTTCAACCGCCAGTCCCCCCAAATCCTTCTCTGCAGGGCTGCTCTCAAAACAAGAAATGGTGCTTTGTTTGCTGTTGAGGGTAATGTGAAATTTGATGTGGGAGTGTTCATCTGCTGGAGGGTAGCAAAACTCTGCAGAGGGATGTGGACAGGCTGGATCAATGGCCCAAGGCCAGTTGTATGAGGTCCAACAAGGCTCAGCGCCAGGTCCTGCACTTGGGTCACAACTGCATGCAGTGTTACAAGCATGTGAAGTTTACTCAAGGAAAGGCATCAAGCTAATGATTCAGTTAAATGCATGATTAGTATGAAATTTCATTAAATAAGTTGGATTTGCTGGCCTGACCAATATGCCTGTAGCATTGCATGGGATTTTTGTGACCCAAGTGCTGTCACCATCACTGAGCCTTGTTGGACCTAGTACAATTGGCCTTGGACCATCGATCCAGCCTGTCCAGATCCCTCTGCAGTCTTGCTGCCCTCAAGCAGATCAACACTGCTGCCCAGCTTGGTGTCATCTAAAATTTATTGAGTGTGTACTCAATCCCCTTATTCAGATCACTGATAAAGAAATTAAACAGAAATGGTGCTAATACTGAGCCCCGGGAAACACCACTTGAGACCAACTGCTAACTGGATTAACTCCATTCACCACCACTCTTTGGGCCAGGACTGCTGATAAATGGTTGAAACTAATTCAGTCCTCCCTTCTTAATATTTCCCTCTGTCTTCAAGCTTGAATTTATGATTTGACCAAGGAAAATTTTCTTATATGTAATATCCCAGACTGCAGGACTAAACATTCAGTTTCACCAGTATGATGACAGTGCCACGAAATTTGAGAACCTGGAAAAATACAGACTACTTTATAGTATCAAAATATTTCCAAAGTGGTCCACAGGAAATGTCTAGCCCAAACAATACCTTGCTCAGAGCTTTAGACAGTCTACTGGAAATATTGTTATTAATAATAGTAAAATGGACAAGTGGAAAGAGTAGATAGAAAAAGAAAAAGAAGAAAAAAAAAACCAAAACATGTAGACAAGAAGGAATAATGTAGACTAAATCCACCCATTCCTTCAGGAAAATTGCCTGAAATATACATGGAAAATGCAGCAGAAATCAAGACATTCAGTCAGAAAGGAGAAAGCTGATAACAAGTAGAGCTTGTAAAAAGATATGAGATAATACTATTGGCTAGTAGAAATATGGAACACATTAGAAAATAATTTTTTGTAAGCTAAGATGCAGATATATAAAGTTTTCTTATTAAATCAATCAACAATCAAGTATATAGACAGGAATACAATGATAGTTATATTAAAATCACAAGCTTGCCTGGCTTGGTTTCCTGTCTCAGACAACGTACAACAGAAGATGCCTAGTGAACAGCATGGGACCCAGGTGACTTTCGAAGGCACTTTTCCATAATACATCTTACCATCTACTTGAATTTCTAGACCTCATGGAACTCCTCAGATAGGGGAACTTTCATGTACCTTCATGTTTAACAGCCTTTCATGGACTTTTCTCTCACCAATTAATCTGAGCATTTTTTTAATTATGTAAGTGTTTATCATTCAAATTATCCTCCTGATGTGCCAGTAAGTTCTAATATTTTGACAACATGCTAAGGATATATGTGATTTTTTTTTTATTTGGGGTTATTTGTTGGGTTTGGTTTTTTTTCTGTGTTTGTTTTTGTTCGTTCATTTTGGGTTTTTTTAAGCCAAATATAATTACAAAGCCTTTTTTTTGAAAAAAAAGAGAAACAACACAGAGGGGTCAAACCTTTTTTCCTCTTAACCAAAGAGTCAACTTTCAAAAGTATTTCATAAAAATTATATTAGAATTCTAAAACAGTCAACATGCTAATAAGTGGAGGAACCCTAATATATAATAATAATCTGTGAAAACAAAGCACACTAAATCAACACTCTTGAGACCATTACAGACTTATTAGAATGTTGTCCCTGGTCTGAAACCCACCAAGGTGAGTCAAGGAAAGAAACTGTCTCCCCAAACACTTTGCAAGGTAAAGGTGATTATTACCTAAAGAGGTGTTAAGATTTACTCTGTGACAGAGAGGAAGAACACTTTGAGAATTGTGTAAAATTTATTATGAGATGTTTTAAGCAGAAAGAAGAAAGGCAGGAGAAAAGAAGGTGAATTTGGCAGGATCTGGTGGCTGAAAAAGTGGACATGAACCAGCAATGTCTGCTCGCAGACCAGAAAGTAAACCGTATCTTGGACTGCATTAAAAGAAGTGTGACCAGCAGACTGGGGGAGATGATTCTGCCCCTCTGCTCTGGTGAGACCCCACCTGGAATAATGCACCCAGCTGTGGGGCCCCAGCACAAAAAAGACATGGACCTGCTCAAGAGGAGTGTTGTGAAAATGATCAGAGGGCTGGAGCACCTATTCTATGAAGAAAGACTTTGATATAATAGATAAAATCATATCTATAAAAAGTACTAACTCACTGTTTCACATTAGGAAATATCAAAGCTCTTAAAGATTTTTTTATATTTCTTAATAATTTATTTAAACACAGAAAGGCAAGATTTAGTATTTTATTCTATTTACTTCACTTTTATAGAGATTTCACACTTTAATTGATTTGGAAATATTGGTAAAAAAATTCCCTGCTGCAGTTAAAATGGTCAATTTTCACTAGTAAAATATTTTCCTATTAAAACAGTCATATCAATGTGAACTTTATAAATAAATTTTAATAGTGTACAGTGCTTTGAATGCCCATGTTTTCAACCCATGCTACAATACTGTAAAATCAATTGTTCTCTGAATGACTGTTCATATCCATTCAGCATTAACTACTGCTTTATAAAGTGCATGGATATTTTTCCCTAATGTACAACAAGAGAAAAATGTATGCTGCATCTAGTTAGAAAAAGGAGAGAAAGACTCACATTTTCTACTGCTTATTCAAATTTTGTGTACTAGAAATCCCATTTTTCTAATTGTTTCAAGATGTTATACTGAAAAATTATCCCAATTTCTGTTTCCTGATTAGCTCATGCACCCTTGCTTTGTTCCTTTCATTTAAAAACAAAGGATTCCCAGTAATTTCATAGTAGCATGAGCCATTCATAATCTCTAGCCTAGTTATCAAATATAAAAAAATATAGATGCCAGCATATAAAATATATATGAATATATAAATAAATATAAATAAATTAAAAAAGAATAAATAAATGTTATATGTATACAATATAAATTATATATATATATGTAATATAGATGACAGAAGTTTTGTATTACAAACACCCCAGCGTCTGTTACTGCCAAGATGACACAAAAGGATGATATTTGTTTGTTCTTTGGGATGGTTCTAAATTACCCCTCTGCAGCTTTACTATATGCTTAATTAATTTAAATGACTACTTTCTTGCAGAATTACTTTGCAGACACTAGTTTTATCATGCAAACAGATTACTACCTTTTGTACAACAAGAAAACTAATGGGAATTTCCCACTAAGCAGAGTTTATGTTTTATTTTAAGTCACTTTGTTAAAAAAGATAATTCAAACACCTGCTAAGAACTTTATATTAATAAATAGCACATGTATTACACAGTAGATGCACTGAGAAAACACCCTCATATTTACCACCTAGTATATATTTAAGTTAGTCTTGCTTTCCTCTGATAATTGGCATTTATGCTGTATCAAATGTATTTTTACTAATTATCTCTATGCATGTTTATGTACAGATAGCTGCAGCTTCAGTTTAAGAAGGAGCTATACAGGCGTGACATGTCTGCTAAAGGCCCGTTATTCACAGTTGCCAGTGTATCTGTACTGAATGCAGTTTGTCCTGGGAAAGAAGGCAGGAAGAATAAGCAAATAAGGACAGTCTTTTATATCGGAGTAATTCTCCTCAGTATCAGTGGTGCCCTGCATTCCTGAATTAAGTATACATACTGTGAAAAGAAAGACAACTGTAATCCCTGTGGTATTTATAATCTTGTGGCTTTTAAATGTCTTTGTTTGCAAAAAGCAAAACTACCTTTGCTCTTACATTTTCAGAAGCAGCAACCAGCACAATTCAATTACCTTCCTTGTACCAATCACTATTTTTTAACAGGGAAATTTTTTTATTCACTTCCTGACCAAATGAAATAGTTGCAGTTTTTAAACCTTCTCTTCTTAAAAAAAAATCACTCTTGTATTCATTGTTTTACCTGACTTTATGGTAATAGTAAATTTAATGAATTCACTTAGGAACTCTTAGGGTAACTCAGCTTACTACTTCTGTTCATCTGTTACTAATGAATTTTACATTCCATTAGACTGCCTATTCACCTTGTCTGTTTTCTGGAGTTCCTCAGCCTTCCATGGTGCTGCCTCATTCAGTTAATTTGCTATTACATGTGATATTTGTCTTCAATAGGACCAGTCCTCAACAGTCCAAACGTTAGAACAAGATATTAATTTTCTAAATCTCCAGAATAAAAAAGGACCCCTCATTCTTACTCTTTCATTTCTCTGATCTTTTCAGTCTTATCTTAAAATAACTGCCACTGAATCTGAGTACCATCTGTATAAAATCAATAGCGATAAGGCAATTTTAATAGAGCCTGTGACATTTATTTGGGAATGCTAAAGGTGTCATTTAGTTTTGAGGAAGTTTTACTGGAGAGATGAGTCTGTTATTTTTCTCAAACAATGTAAGAATTTACATCTCCTCTATCTTTTCTGAAGATTAATATCTGCATTATTTTTTCATTTATAGCAATCTCATAATCTTCAAAATTTCATAATGTTTTATTATTTTACATGTATGCATTCATACAGTTTATGCTGGAAACCTATCTGCAAATTTGAAAGGCCAAATCTTGTTTTGTAGCTACAGCTACAGCTATAGTTATTCAAAAACCCTTTTTTTTTTTAACAAGGAAGAAAATGGATGTAGAGTTTCGCAATGAGAAAGGTTTCTGATGAACAACGAATTATGACAGTAACATTAAGTTACATGAAATTAGTACTCTGATCATAAAGTAAAGCCATCACTGTTGTTCCATGCTGTCACTGCTCTGCACAGCAACTTACAATAAAAAATAAGGTGCAGTATGTCATATACCAGTATACATCCCTTTTATTGTGTAGAACAGACAAATGAGAAAAAAAGCATCTGATGAAGGAAATAAATCATGTGTGAAATTCATGTGGGAAAACAATCTACCTGCTTCCATAATGTATGTTATTACGGAGTAGCCTAACCAATTACAGAAGGAAAAGGTGACCTCAGTTTAGAGCTGGCATATTTTGATTAAGCTGAAATATGAGGAGAGTCCTTTCTAGGTCCTATTAAATCTCAACTGTAATAGGTATTTTCTAGCTGAATTTCCTTCAAACTTTTCTTAAATCAGCCATTTTATTATGTGCTTATATATGGCTAACTTAATCCCAATATAAATATTTTAATTCAATCACTAAAATGGATCTTGCCTGAGTGGAAAAAAAGATGAATTTGTTCTTTTGATCTAGATTTACTGGAAATGGATCATGGAGTAATTTTGATTGGTAGGGACCTGTGGAGATCTTTGTGCTCAAATCATTGCTAGTTTTATAGTTTGCTCAGGCTGCTCATGGCCTTCCTTACTCAAACTCTGAAAAAATTGTGAATTTATTGTAGCACGTGTCCTGGGTTCAGCTTAAACCATGACAGCATGTCTTCATTGAATGCTTTATCCTCGTTTTTAAATTCTTGGACTATCAGTCATAGGACTTCTCTTAGTCCTGTAGATCGTCTGTATCATACCAGTGCACAACTTTCCCTTTATATATATAATAGATATTGTTCTGAAGTAAATTACTGTTGATACACTAAACTGTTAGTCACACTAAATTATTTTTATGTGCATAGGAAGAAGAGCCTCTTTCTCTTTGAAAGTACAGGAAAATTCAGAATTCAGCTTACATTTTTCCAAAGTGTAATGCTAGTTGCCAGTTTTTAGAGGAAGCGAAAAAGAATTCTTTTCTGTGATACTGAGAATATAAAAATATTACAAATCATCATCTTGCCTTAAAAAAAACAGTTGTGAATTTGTTTATCTATTATTTAGGTCACCAAGTGGTGAAAACTGAATAGCATGTGCATATTTTTGTAATAATATCTTTATGAGTTATCTGAATGAGGGGATCAAGCGTACCCTCAATAAATCTGAGATGACACCAAGTTGGGCAGCAGTGTTGATCTGCTGGAGGGTAGGAAGACTCTGCAGAGGGATCTGGACCGGCTGGATTAATGCGCCAAGGCCAATTTGAAGATGTTCAGCAAGGCTCAGTGTCAGGTCTTGCACTTGAGTCGCAACAACACCATTCAATGCTACAGGCTTGGGAAAGAGTGACTGGAAAACTGCCCAGTGGAAAAGGATCACCAAAAGTTGGTTGATTGCTGGCTGTGAACATGAGCAGCTTGTGACCAGGTGGCCAAGGAGGCCAGTGCAGTCCTGGCCTGTATCATGAATAGGGAATTGTCCTTGCTGTACTCAGCACTTGTGAGGCCGCACCTTGAACCTTGTGTTCAGTTCTGGGATCCTCATTACAAGAAAGACATTGAGGTGCTGGACTGCATCCAAAGAAGGGCAACAAAGCTGGTGAAGGGCCTAGAGGACAAGTGACATGAGGAGTGGCTGAGGGAACTGGGGTTGTTTAGCCTGCAGAAAAGGAGGCTTATGGGAGATGTTATCACTGTGTACAACTACCTGAAAGAAGATTGCAGTGAGGTGTGTGTCAGTCTCTTCTCCCAAGTAACAAGCGATAGGAAAAGAGGAAATGGCCTCAGCATGTGCCAAGAGAGGTTTAGCTTGGGAATGATGAAAAATTTCTTCAGTGAGTGGTCTGTAGTTGAGTCACCATCCCGGGAGATATTTATAGACATATAGATGTGGCACTTAGGGCATGGTTTAGTGGTGGACTTGGCAGCGCTGGGTTAATGGTTGGACTCGATGATCTTAAAAAGTCTTTTCCAACCTAAATGAGTCTATGATTGTATGACTCTATGAAGGTATAGAGCAAATCCACGCCCCAAAGAAATTAATTTTTTGAATAATAAGCAGTACAAGAGGAAAGATTTTCTGGATTATCAGTTTCATACTTTTTTTTGGAAGGAGGAAGGCAATTTGATTTTTTTTTCATGTTGATAGATTTATTCTAAAGTTTTTATATTCCAGAAAAAATGCATGCTATTTATAGCTAGTTACTTATGTCTGCATTGGAAAAAGAAGAAGAAAACATTCTTATATTCAGTTTTACAGTCTGTTGCCCTACATTTATGCAAAATCATGCCATTTAGATATGTAGATGGAGCATCATAATGAAAATGTTATGAGAAAAGATCTGTAAGAAATTCCTATGAATTTAGTCCAAAGATATAGACTAAGTATATTTGAAATAAAGTGTGTCCAGGTATTGAAAAAGAATGGAAGTAACCGTATGCAGTTACTGTATGAATACAGTTTTAAAATTTAGAACTTTGAGAGGCCTAACAACTTACCCAGACTATAGCATCTCTATAGAGATGCTCTTTGATTCAGAAAGAAATAAGAGGATATTGTCAATGAAAACTTTGGAGTCATTTCAGCTAAATTATTTCTGCTTCTCTGAAGAGGTTACATTGCATGTATAATCTCTGGGGATATAGTTCCTCTGCAGAATTATTCAGGTTGGAAGAGAAGTCGTCTAATTCAAACTCCTGCTCATAACAGGGCTATGAATCAAATCATGATGCTTATGATTTTGTCCAGTTGGGTCTTGGAAACCTCCAAGAATGGAAATTACGTAACTTCTCTGTGCAACTTATTCTCAAGATTATTTTCCTTATGATTAATTTTTTTTCTATATCTAGTTAACTATAATTTCCATTTGTAGTTGTAACTCATTTTTCTGCTGTGCATCTCAGTAATGTGCCTGACTGTCTTCTTAGTAGTCAACCTCTTATGTACTGGAAACGTGCTTCTCCCAGTCCTTGTTTCCAGGTTGAGCAAGCCAAGCTGCCTCAGACTTTCTTCTTAGGGCAGGTGCTCCAATGGCTTTGGAGCTAATCTCACTTGGTCTTGTATGGGGGTATGGGTGAGGATCCAAAATTAGACACTGTATTACAGAGGTGGTCTATCAAGTGACAGTGTAATAATTGTAATAATTGTTTTCCTCAATCTACTCGCTACTCTTATGTTAATACAACCTAGTATGCTGTTAGCTGACTGTTCTTACGACCCCCAGGTCTTTTTCAGCACAGCTGTTCCCCAGTGAGGCACTCCCAGGTTTGTACTGATTCAGCAGTTAGTCCATCCTAGATGCAGAACTTCATATGTCTCTGCTGAATTTCATTACAGTCTGTTACACTAATTCTCCAACCTTTCTAGATTGCTCTAAATGGCAGCCTTACCTGTCCTCAAATATATTGACTGTATCCTCCAAATTAGTGTTGTCAAACTGATAAGGATTTTATCTCCTCCTTCAGGTCATTGACAAAGATTCTAAACAGGCTAAATCCCAGAACAGAGCCCTGAGGAGCACCACCTGTGACTGGTTTCTAAACAATGCAAGTCATTAGCGTTTACTGTTTGAGTGTGGAGTGTTGTCCAAACTACCATGGATATGCGATCTAGTTATATGAATGTTGGGTCTTTCCAAGATAATTAGGGCTGGTGGGAGTAATATTAAGCTAATGTGCCTTTCTGTCAGACTAATAATGTTCAAATGCACTTAGACCCAAGCTAGTAAAAGCCCTGAAGTGCTTCATAGGGCTTTATGGACTGGCTGATTCAGATGTTTCCAAATTGCATCTGAAAGGCATCTTTAAGTGGAGATACATCCTCAGAGATTCAGCAGATCAGCTCTGTTTTCACATACAAACACCTAGTTGACTTATTCAGTCTCACTTATTTCCAAGATTTCACTGAGTTTTCAATGAGTTTATAACCATTTTTTAAATGTGCTTAAAAAATAATTTCTTTTAAAAAGTTTCTGTTACTGTAGTTTGCCTGTTTTGTATCAGGTTTTTTTGTATATAACTTAAATGTATTAACTTGTATAACTTAATATTAAATGTAATCATTATTGTCTTCCATATTTCCACTTCCTAATTTTATTGTGTTTTCTTTGTTCTCCCCTCTACTCCTGCTCTTCCCTTTTCTTTTTCTTCAAGTCTTTATTCTGTGTGACAATGATTGGCTTCTTTTTTAGTGGAATACACTTGCTTTGGATATGATTTGGAATAAAATTGAATAGATTCCAGTGTCATTTATTGTCTTTAAATGATTTTTGACCTAATCCTTTAGAATTAATTATTTTTAAAGAATTTTGAGGCTTCTTAAAAGCAACAATAAAAATTGCTGTGGCTCTGGTAATGTTTAGAAAAATCACAAACCTTAATTGGTTATTAGTGGCATTATAATTGATACTGTTAAGCAGCTCCTGGACCTTGAGCTCTTGTCTTTAATTAGAGGCAGTAGTGGTTTTCTCTCTGAGATTTCTTTATGAAAGTGTTTGGCTTAATAACACAGGGTTATTGAAGAAACCTCCCAAATGACACTACGTCTTATATCTGCCTTTCTTATTTTAGCCAGAATTTTCAAGCATACCCTTCTTTATTGCTTAAGCATTTACTTCTTTTCACTTTCAAATATTTTTGTACTCCTTGTTTTATAATTAGTATTGTACTTTTTTCCTTGTAACTTGGAGAATTATGGCTCATAAGGTAAAGAAATTGTAATTTTTTTTCCTAAGCATGATTCTGTACTGTTGATTTCAGAATACTTACAAAGCCGGACTACTTACAGATTTTTTTCTGTATTAATATTTTGGCCAAAGAAAAGCACATTCTCTTGCTGTCTTCTCCTTCTCTCCCATTCTTGTTAAATCTTGTCTTCATTTGAAACTTCTGGCTAGGTATCTTTCATAGTATCTTAGAGCTCACTTGTTTTCCCTGGCTGTTCCTTCACCTCTTTATCATCAGTTTTTCTCAGGTTTTAATAACACTGTCACTTCCTGTTGTTCAAAATTTGCTTCCAACTACTGACTAATTTCTTGCTACTTTTAATTCTTGTTTTAACAGGATAGGCTGTCTGACTCAGTGTCTTAACTCATTTCTTTTCAACAATCTTTCCTCTATCTTTCCTCTATCCTAATTTTCTTCTTCACAGTCATTAAAACCACTTACAGCATCCTTTGTTCATTCAAAATATTTTTTCCGATGTTTATTCATTTTATGGTGTCATAAACTTGTCCTCTTTGGCCACATTTTTACAGCTCTCTTCTGATTTGTTCTAAAATATTTCTGTCATTCTATGTTACAATTTGTTTTTTACTGTTGGTTTATCTACCACTGAGTGTCTACAGTTTCTGACTTTTCCTCACATTTATTTGCAATACTTACATGGTGTGCACTTGATTAATATTAATTTAAGGGTTCTAGCAAGAAGAATTCAGATTATTTTATACACATCCAGTGTAATGGAATATTAATTAGAGGAAGGGAAAAAAAGGCTTCTGGGCCACAATGATAAACAAAAGAACTGATGCTGATAGTGGGAGAATGATGTTGTATGGCATACAAAGACAGAGAGCTTTCACGTGTAAGATAATTGAAGCAAAACCACAGTAACTAAAGTGGGGTGAAGGA
>JANHGB010039796.1:12458-47230 GCA_026283785.1 Coracopsis vasa
AATTCATTAAGCTGTGTAGATTGTGCACTCTCTATACCTCTGAAAACATCAGATTCATCTCTTTTAGATCTGTTGGTACCACTGGTCATATACTACAGGTGTGAAAGTGTGTCGTGTGAGAATGAAGACGTGCCTGCTAAGCTCTGCTCTTGAACTTCCAACTGCAGAGTGATGCTGGCCTTGTCACACCCAGAGCAGTCTCAGAAGGGAGGAAGACAGGTCATAGCAGAGGAAGCTTGGAATAACTTTAAGCTATTTTTCTCTATAGCTTTACACACAATGTATTCCCTATGCTGAAAATGAAACAAAAGCAGAAACAAAAAGAACCGTACTAAATTACCTCTTGCCTTTCTTTATCGCCTTTCACCACCTGACATTCCAGAGAACTTGCAGACTCAGGGAGATGTGTTTGCTGACCACTAGAATGCAGCAACTTCCAAAATAACCAGCATCTGCATAGAGCAACATTCAGCAAGAGCTGAATATAATTAAAGACCTTAAACAAAGAAATACTCTCAGTTTCTTTGAATTGCAGAGAGGGTTCAATACTATCTCCTTTGTTCTTTGCTATTTCCACTCCAGCAGCAGCCCCTTAAACTGCTGTGGGCTGCTTGGAGGCAAGGAGGTGCAATGGTTGATGGTCATCTCCTCCAACCTCATTCTGCTCCTCTTCCTCTTGCTTTGGGGTCCCCATAGCTTGTGCAAGCCCAGGACAGAGGATGAACTTCACTTCCCATGTGCCTCCTGCTATCGCTGTCAAGCAGACAGCTTCTCTGGGAAGCTCTGTGACAGCGGGTGATGGCACTGATGCTGCACCTACTCTCTGAGTCTGCTTCCCAGGCAGCAATGACATCAAGAGTTCACCCTCAGAGATGCTGAGGATAACTAACACCCAGTTGAGAAACTTTCCAGGGCTCACTGAAGAGGAATGAATATTTCAGTCCTTAAAACCCTATTGCCACCCTCACAGATTATTCTCCTTATCTCTCATTTCCCAGAAAAATAACACAACTATCCTCTTTCCCTTTCCCTGTATACTTCGTCCCTCAGGCTAAACTGCCTCCAAGTCTTTACTTTTCCAAAAGTCACTGTTTTCCACTGGGTATCATGCTGGCAGAGCTACACATAACTATTCCTTGTATTACTTTCAAAGCATCAGGAACTAAATGAGAGATTTTTTTCCTAATGGGGTCAAATCAAGAGCTAAACCTGCACCGTGGGAGAAACACTCAAATCTTTCTTTTCTCCCTTAGCTCCATCTACTGATATTACAGTAGATTGCACATAGTTGCAGAGCTGTGCTACACATACCAGACATGCTCTGTCTTCCATCAATAACAATTTTAAGGTTAATTCTTCAAGAGATTAGGAAAAAACCTACTATCAAGCCAAAGACAAGTGCTTGTGTATGTTTACCCTGCGGGGTTTTTACATCAGAAGTGTGAAGTGAATTACAGGGTACGATAACCCAGTGGAAAGTTAGCTGCTTCTTGGTGAAAAGCATTTTGGAGCCAGTTTAATAACCCACCATGAGACCACACATCAGAATTGTATTTATTTAGGGAGCTAATTGAAATGGAGCCTGTAAGGAGGAGCCGACATCAGAAGCAAGACGCAGTTAAGATCTGAGGAAAGGCGGTGTTTGTGGGCAGAGTGTATGTGAGGCCAAACCTGGTAGCCCTCACCCAGGCAGAGTTCCCACTGAATGGGATGGGCTGAAGTCACGAGGTGGTTTGCCAGTGAAAGGCTTGTTAGCTCAAGCCTCTGGGTGATTTTCCTGGGCTGTGGTGCAGGTCTGCTCTCACAAGTGCTGGCACTCTCCCTGCTCTTGGCTCTTCAGAATCCCATCTCCATTTTGCCAAGAATCCAACCACGGAGCCAAACTGTGTCCTCATCCCAGTGCAAAGTGATCAGATGAGTGATTCCATTTCACATCTGGTTTAGTGGTATTGTTTGGTTGTCAGTATTTTGCCATTTCTGCTGCAGGATGTTCTAAGCTTGTTTTTAGCAAAGCGAAAAAAACCAAGAATGTCAGGTTGGAAAAGCTTGTCACCATTGAAACTTGAACAAGCATTTTGGGGGGAAATGCTGAACTCCTTGTTCAGAAAAAAGCTTGAAAATCCGGCTCCTAAAATCTACCCAGGTGACTTAAAACCATTAAGATCAATAAATAATGACTGAGTTTGCCTCCTGCCCTCAGAGTACCATGAGTCACACTGTCAGATCTTAGCAGAGGACTAAAATTTCACATTTTAAAGTAAGCACAAGAAGTCCCATATAGACCAAGGCATCCTGGAGCTGGGGCTTTAAAGGCAGTATTAAATCCCATGACACCTATGATTAAACCCCAATATTGTATATAGGGGGGTCATAGTCCCTTATTTAAGAAAAGGCTGAATAAAATTGTGGTGGGATCACAAACAGCTGCATTTTGCCTTTTATTTTCACTTTGGAACAGCACTTTGAGGGTTCATTTTGCAGAATTTAGTTAGAAAAACCATAGTTGTTATTGGGGCAAACAGCTTCAAGAAGAAGCAGATATTGCCAACCATTTCTCTCCACTGTGGTCCCCTCCTCCTAGCACTGGGCATATACTCCAAGGTAGAACTTGCTCTACTTACATTAAACTGATAGTGTAAGTAGTGAAGTCTTTTCCCTTTTGGTTTAAATGAATCCTTGCCACTTAAGTTCATGTTTATTTTTATAATATGGACTCTCTGTCGTTTATTGCTCCCAAAGGGACTCCAAATACCATGATGGTTATGAGTGAACCTGGGAATATACTTCTGAATTGCTTGTGATTTATCCGGTTTCTGATGCACATAATAACAGAGCTCTTCCAAAGCCCGTTCAAGGCTTTTAATTATTAATTTCTGTACTTTGTGTGGCACCACGTGACAGTTACTGCTACTGTGGGTGGGAATTACTGTGTCTGTGCTTTTTGGTAGCAGCACTGTCATTGGGAATTTCATATTTTAGACTAACTGCTGAATAGCTTTGGAACAGCTTGAACCTATCCCTGGAACAACTGTCAGTTAAAACCCGGCCCTTTGCAGCATCAGGACACTGAAGAGAGGGAAAAGATGAGACCAACAGGAACTATGAAGTTACACGGCTGGAGCAGAAGGGTGCCTCGCTCTGTACACACACAGCACACCTTCAGAGCTGACCCAGGATTCACTATACCTCTTGTTAATCAGGAATAGGATTACTTCACATATAAGCAAATGTTTACTCCTCAGTGCCAGTTGCCAACAGCTCTACTAACCCTACATAACTTGGAAAACCCAACAGATCCTATACCCATCCGCTCTGCTGAGGCATACCTCAAACACCATGGATAACCAGCACACTCAGGTAAGAGCTCATCCTCCTGAGCAGCACAGGATTCGTTCTATTGCAGAGTATGCATTGCCCTGTGTGGCAAAACAGATCCATGGCTTTTTCCAGCTCCAGGGTACCTGCTCTGCCTTCTGCACTTGGCTTTTCTTAGGAGAGATGGAGACTTTACCACTCCAGAGATGCACGAGGTGCTGCATGCAGGGCTGGACCCTTACACCAAGGAGGCTGCAGAACAGAATCCATGCAGAGGACCTTCAGCAGCGACCAGAGGAAAAGCCCTCCCTCCCCCCTTCCTCTTCAGTTACTAAATCTGTTTAAACTATGGGAGAGGGGTGAGGAAGTGAGACCTTTTGGAGAAGCCACATAGCTGTTTGTTTTCCTTGGGGGTTTATATCAACACCGGTCTTGACATTTTGCCTCTTATTATGTGTGGCTCTTTAAAGGGTGAAATAATATTTTCTTTTGCTTGAGAAAAGGACAAAGTTCAGACAAAGCGTTCAACCCAAAATCATTTTCTTCTTTCCCAACAGTTTACACATTGTCTACACTATGGCTCTGTGTAAAGCACCACTCTGCAAACAAAGGAGACTGGCAGGGAGACGCTGCTGCCCAGGCCCACCCAGCCCCATATGGACCCACACTGCTCATGTCCCTGCCTGCTCCATAGGAGGAGAGCACACCACAAACCCACTCCGGTGCACTTCCAAGAGACCAACTTTAATAGGTTTCATCATTGGCAAAGTGTGCTTTGAAATTTTTCTCTCTTCCAGTCTAATCTCCCTTCATCTGGCAAAAGCCCATTCCCAGCACACACTGCTCATCTGTGCATCCATAGTGCTAAGGAAGTCCCCAGTCAAAGCATTTAGTAGCAACCTGGTGGCATCTCTTCCAAGATGCCCAGAAAGTGCATCCTCTGCCTTTTCCAGCTCCAGCCTCAAGCCACACAGCTCTGGAGGGGAAACAGAGCAGGGACAGGGAAGGGTCAGGCATGAAGTTACTGCCTCTAAGCAGAAGTTACAGGATCAGTAGGCACCTTAGCCCATACTGATGCTTAATTAGAGACAATCTAACTCCTGTGACTCTTCACCTTAACACCAAAGGCAGCCAGAGAAGGCTGACAAGTCAGTGCAGAAAGGGGGTCACTCCCTCTGCACCATGGAAGCATGAGGAAAGGAACTGAGGATCAAAATTAATTTAATGGAGGGATTCATAAGACAAAGATGCAAAGGACCTAAGCCAGAGGAAAGCAAATTTGGGAAGAAGGATGCTGCTGGGCCTCAGACCTTGGGTATCACCATGGGTCAGTGGGATAGGGCAGAGTGGAGGTGCAAGCAAGTGGGATGTGGGGAGGAGACTGGGCCAGGGTGAAATGGTCCATGACTGATGATGCAGGCAGGAAGTCAGAGACAAAAGAAAGCCCATCTTTGCCACAGCATCCTCTGAACACAGATCACACCACAGCACATGTATCTGTCAGGGCATACTGCCTTGCACATGCTCAAAACCTAATCAATGCCCTTTTGGGCAATATAATAACTCCTATTGCCTTTTGTAGACAGATTCTACTTTGTGAAAGATGCTGGAGATCTCCTGTTTGATTACATTCATTATAAAGCTAAATATAATGCTTCAACTGTAATATACTAATTTCTATAGATACAGAGCGTCACCTTATAAACACGATACATCACCCATTTGCCGAATAATTTTACCCCACCATTTAATTGTAACCTAATAAAATCTGCATAGTGTGAAATCAAGTGAAAACAGACCCAAATAATACTCTGCAAACCTCTGGTAGTAAAATGGGATTTTTCTGTAACTCATGCATTTTTATTTCAGACATATTTTTTTTATTCAGTGTTCTCTTTAGGAATGTATTACACAGACAGTCTGAGCAATACAAGCCCATAAACCACACATCAACAGAAAGTTAGCCAACATTTTATAGAGTCACATAACTAGTTGTGATAAGAAATAAACACAGGGGCTACACTGTGCTGTCTTGGTGGGATGGAAGGGGTTGCCCTACTAAGTTTGCTCACCACGATGTAACCCACCCAAGCTACTCTATTACCTCAAAACAGCTGTTCAAATGCTGTAGGACATGCAGTGGACCTTTGACCCACAGGTGAAGAAGGAATGAATGCAAATCATAATTCCCCAATTATTTGGGGGTGAAATGTGACACTGGAGTTAGTGCTCACCAATCAGGTTAACAAGTTAGCTGAAACTTTATCTTTCTGTACTTAAATTACTGGGAAATCATCTCACTGCCCTGATTGAAGAGATATCGATCATCCCTTGCTTACAGAAGGGCTGCAGGGGTCAAATGTTGTCCCTACAGCACCCCTGGCCCCACAGCACCACTGGGTTATGGCTCTCCTGGGCATGGCCCTGCCTGCCGTCACCCCCCAAGCTTAGTCACTGCATCCCACACTCTGCAACCAGGAAGCATCATGCCTCACACATGTGGGAGCTGGAGCAAGCATAGCAACACATATCTGGTATTGAAGCCAGAGTGAGCCAAGTGGTCAAGTTCATTAGGCATTTATCTACAGACAAGAAGAGTAGCTTGCTGCAAATGAGAAACTAGTGAGAACTCAGCACTCTACGTTTCCAACACATCCATGCCCTCAGTGCCGGGTTTCCGGCCTTGTTTGGGAATGGGCAGGCAACACCGGGAGCAACTCCTAAGCACTCAAATGTAGCCACAGCTCTGCTGGGGAGCCAAAGGCTCCTACACAACAGCGCCGAGATGGAGCAGCACCACACACACAAGGACCACGGGCACATCCCAGCAGCCGCAGAGCAAACCTCTCCTCCCCCAACAACTGCACAGCAATTTAAGGGCCCTGTTACAGCAGTAATGGTATTCTGGGTGAAGGCTGATGCTTCTTTGAGTTTAACAGCTTATGGTAAATATGGTGTATGTTGTCAGGGTAAGATTTATCCTTTCCTTTCATTCTACCAGCTGTCAAATGTGTTTGATTTTTCTCAAGCTTTGAGTGTAGCAGGAATTTAGCCAATAAATACAACTGATGATGATTTTCACTTCAGTTTCAAGCATCTGCCATTCATAACAAAGCCTGATTAAAAATGTAAGAAGATTATTTTTAGTTTTAGAATGTGGCAGAGCCTTGCTGCAAAACGTGGTGTGAGGCATGAAAAATTAACTTGGAAAAAATCAAGGTATATCCAGCCCCATAAAGCAAATGAGCGAATCCTCCCTGGAGCGCTGCCTGTGCCCTGTGTGCAGTGCAGGGTAGCAGACGTGCCTCCTGCACAACAGCCTGCTCCTCAGCTCTCATTGAAATCTGTGCTTTTTCTGTGCCTGACTGGCAGCAAGTTGCAAGTCAGTGACTCCCTGCCCCGTGAACAGCTTCAGTTTGGGTTTAGAGCCTATGAATCCTTTGGATAGCGGAGGGGGAAATGCAAGAGTTGCTCTCCAGGTGGTGGCAGAAGCAGACAGGGCTGCTGAAATTCAGGTTTTCTCTCCATAGGGCTTGGTGGTTCTGTATAGACAGAGGCTCCCCTCGCCGTCTTTCCCTATTTTCACAGAATGGATGTTAAAAAGAGCTTTTTCTAGAAGCTGTGCAGCAGGTAGGAAGCTGTGGCACAGAGCGAGGACTGTGCCAGGACCCAGTGGGCAATCCCACGGCAGGATGCAGGAGATGCTGGGAAAAGACAAAGGATGGTGATAGGGCTGCAGCCCTGACTCTGGTGGTGGCTGCTTTCATGCCTGTCTTACTGTTTACTCCCAAATGTTAAGCATATAAAGAGGTAAATAATGAGGGTTGGTTGTTTTAGGGATTCACTTACTTTTACTCATGTTACAAAACCACCTCTTGTCTCTTGGAAGGAATTGACATTGACAGGACTGAATTGTCTGATAATAAATTTATCAAGATGTTAATGATCATCAGCTTCTCTGTGTACTACTTGGCAAAATCACTACAGGTCTTCCTATTAGCTGGAGCTGCTACCCATTTAGGGCTTGCTTTGAAATTTTATCTTTCCATCTTGTTTTCTGTTTCCTCTTTTTTTTTTTCCTTTTTCAGAGACCTCATCTGTTTGCCAGCATTCTCTGATCAACATCTCTCATGTGTTTCCTATTAAGGCTATGATGTGTCTAGCCATTTTACTTCTCCTGCCCTTTTAAGTGGTGTCAGTCTTTTTGCTTTGCTACTAGTTGCCTTTTATCTCTGCAGTCTCCAATTCTCAGCGCACATCATTACCTAACTCTTGAACTATCTTTCTCTTACTCACTATGACAAATCTCAGAGGCCTGTGGCAAACCCTTGCCAGGATGTAGCTAACGATGCTTGACCGGCCATCAGGAGAGGTGGCTTCCCATTAAAAGTCAGAAACTCTCTGATTTTGTGACTTCAGCAGTGGATGTGGGTGTCTGCCAGGCATCTGTGGTGTTGGGCATCATCTGAGCGTAAGAACTTTGCCAAACTTCAGCAAATGTCTATTGGGATCACAGCACAGAAAGCTGTATTCCTCCTGCCAGCGCAAACTGCTGGTGGATGTGGCACTGAGGATGGCAGCTCTGCCAACCCATGGGCACTCGATCCTGTCCTCAGTTCCCCAGATTCCAGGGTGTCAGAGTCTGTTCAGTAGCACTACAGGGTAGCATGCTCAGCTAGCTGGGGAACTCGAGATGCACCTGAAGGCTGGAGCCCCCAAAGACCTGGCTTAAAAAGGGAAAACCCCATCAAACATTATCCAGGATTGATCAGGGGGTTCCTTATGACCCTGTAAGCTCCCAGAGTGTGAGAATTGAGGTGTCTATTTTGGCTAGTCTGTATGCTTTCATGATTATTGTTCTTCCAGGCTTTTTCTCACTGCTGTCCTGCATGGTGCAGTGCACAATCACCTTAATGTCTGGCTCATTTATTTGTATTTCACACTGCATTTAATTCAAAAGTGGTTGTCACTAATGATCCACAGACACCACCACAGAGCACCACATAACCTCAATCTGTAACTAACTATGGATAGTGTTATCCTACACCATTACTAAAAATAGCCTTTAACTGTAATAACCAAACCTCAGACTCCAGGGCCTCCCTCATCTCCAGTGACTGATAATCTCTCCATCCCAGCTGTCACAGCCATTCTAGTGGCATTAGGCTCTGACACTCTGCCAGGGACTGTCCCTGAGCTTGTGGGTGTTATGTGGTATTCGCATGGACAGGATTATTACAGGGCTCATCTGCAGGCAGGGGACATACGTTACCAGCCTCTGTCTCTGCAAGTCCATGGGACCATCCCAGAGAAATCAGACACTGGCATTCCCTGACTCCCAAAGCAATGCAAGGCTAGCACACAGCAGTAGAACAGGCAAGAGGCCACATGCATGGCCCCTCATGAGGCTGCTGGTGATGGACCCAAGGTCATCTTTCACAGGCTGGTAGAAGTGAGCAGAAGGCTCAAAATCATGACTTGGAGTTAAAACAGCAGTTTCCCCATGCCCTTTGAAAAGTAGTGTACTCTCCTGAGCAGGAGAATACTCTCCTGGTGTTTTATAGCCAAGGGGCTGGATAGCACTTAGAATCAGCTAAAATTCAGTCAAACCATGTTTTTTTTCAGTTTTGACTTGAGAAGAAATCATGAAGAAAATCTTCATTAAGGTAATTTCAGCATAAACCCATTTGTTTTTCTCACACTAAATTATAAATTAAAAAGGCATCTGAAATCAAAATGTAACAACAATTTTAGAGCTTTATTTCTGAAGGAAATAATAAAAAATCCAATCAGAACTGATATTTTCCACAATGAAATTAGTTTAAAAAAACCTTTTGCAAAAACCCACTTCTGGCATTACTTGATTTCTAACAGCTCTGTTACAAATGTGGTGCCCAATTCAGAAAATGAAGAGAAAGCATTCTGTGAACAAGTCCCTTTCATGCTTGCACTGGTACTTCCTTCCAATTGACATGAGCCAGCACTTTCTAAGCAGCCCTGTGCAAATGACAACTGATGGATCTCCTGCTGCAGCATCACACTAGGGACGCACATAGAATCTTGCTGCTGGTTCCTGTGCTCAGAGCTGGTTGCTGCTATGGGAAGCTGCAGGAGAATCCCAAAGGTAGCTGCCTGACAGCAGCAAAAAAGCTCGTGTTGCTCTGGGTTGGTAACAGCTTATTTGCACGCTTCATTCTGAAAGCAAAGACCTTCCCCTCTGTCCGTAGCTGTATTGGAATCCTGCCCCTGTAACTCGGTCACTGGTGAGGCTGTCACCACTTGTCTTGCAGCAGCTCAGGGCCGTGCTACACCCATGGGAGCCATTGCTGCAGTGTTAGCACACATAACTCTCAGCAATCCCCTGCTGCTCCTGGAAAGGGCTTCTGTCCCCTGCACAGCAACATTGCAAGAGGATGAGCCTGCAAAGCCCCATCACCCATGGCCAGGGCTGACCCCACACTAGCATCCCTGCTTGCCATGGGGACCAGATCTGAGCCAGCCCTGCTTAATGCACCCCAGCCTCTGCTCCTCACACAGCCCCATGGAGAGGGCTCCTGGCTGGGTCTGCAATTACACATTCCCAGCTTCAGGAGCCCTGGAAACCTCCTTTGAGAATACCTAACACACCACAACAATGTGCCATTTCACCTGGCACCCCGCACTGCCTGCTCCCTTCTTATGAACTTGCCAAGCTTGTACTTTAAGGATTCACAGATACTAAAGTGGTAATTGGAGTAAAAGTACAGACCTGCTTTTGCTCTAGTTGGAATAAAATCCACTCATTACTCCTTGGAAAAAAACCCAAAGCTTTCTATTTTTATAGGAATAGGAGTAAGTGAAGCAGAAGGCAGCAGATAGCCTCTTTGCACGGCTCTGTCTTTAGTGGGCAAGTGCCCTTAGCTTCACCACGCATCTGGGTGTGCAAAGCCTCTGGCATTTCTCACAATGCCACAGGAAGGGCTGCACAGTGACACCAAGGACGCCGAGAAATCACAAGACAGTCCTCATTTCTCAAGTGCAAAGTGAGTGATAACTGTTTCAGAATTCAGCCCCATACGCTGAACCAGAAAGGTGTTCCAGCTCAGTTTTCCAGGGGGTATGAAAAGGATTTCCTGCAGTGTGGTTCATTCAACTCACTTTTCATAAGCTAGTTTTCAACAACATCATCCAAAAGCCATTAGTTTCATTGTATGTATCATGCAGGGTTATTTAGTAGGTCAGAAGGAAAATTTAAATGGACAGGTGCTTTAAATTACAAGATGGTGGAGGTGGTTAATAAAAAAATACTAGAAAACATTGGTAACCTTATTTGGGGCTTGAAGTGGGTTCCGTAACTGATGGGCAAACGGCTTGGAGAAACACTGAGATCTGTCAGAAGTGGTAGGTTCAAAATGCATTCAGGAAATCAAGCTGCTCCCCAGAGATGAGAGCGCAGTGTGTGCTTCCCAGACTTCATGCACTTTTAAAACTATTTATTTCCTCTTGGATATTTGCACCATGGGGACAATTAATTACATGACGCAAATGTCCTTTATGTGTGACACAGGGAGAAACCTCAAAACACTTGTATTTCTTGTCACAACCTGAAAGGTGTGAGAATCATGGTGGGCTGCCTCCAGGTATGCTGCAGCTGAGATGGGGAAGGACCAAACCCACCTCTGCACTTGTGTCTTGGCTGCACAGACGTGAGGAAGGAAGAGGAGACCGTCCCAAGCTCAGGATGCTGTAGCCCATAACCCACCTCCATCCTGCTCAGAATATCCAGCTTGTACCAAGACTGTGTAACAGGTTCTACCATCTAACAAGAATGAATCAAAGGGTTTCTTGCAGCTGAGTATCCATGGTGCGCACTGGCCACCAGTGTTATCCAAAACCCAGCAAATGACCTCACCAACAGCATATGGATATGGCACATACGCAAAGGCAGAGTGGGGCCATGATACAGGGACACAGGCACACACGTGTGCCAATGTACACACAAGAGATGTAACCACTCAGAAATCCAACCAACATCAGTGAGACAGCTCAAGATGAGAGGTACTCACATACAGGAGGAAAACACAGGAAGGACATAACAGGGAGATGATTTAATTATTACATACATTGGTGGCTACTTATGGAGATGTCTATTGAAAGATCAGTGCTTGTAACTCGCTTACGTGTACAGCATGAAAGAAGGGAGAGTCTGGTTTGTATAAGCATTCCCCAACATCACCACATCTTATCTGATTCCTTTGGCTCAGAGATCAGGCTGGAAACCTAATGGAAGTCAACTGCTTTCCAAGATGCTTGATATTTCCTAATTATTCCAGGTTGGAAACATGTCAACAGTTAGAACAGAGATGCTTTAGTATCTATTAATTCCTGTCCAGATTCAGGCTGTTCCTGTTTCGAAACTCAGGGCGCAGGAGGAAGGATAAAAGCAATCAAGTTGTATGAAAAGCAGTGCAGCAGGCAGCAACAGAAATGGGCAAATCACTGAAGGCATGACTGGCAGCCAGGACAGCAAAAGGTTTGAGCTGCCCCGCTGCTGCTTTCTACCCTGACCAGGACAGCCCAGGATCAGGGTCTCCCTCCAACAGGGTTAAAGGCTCACAAAACCAGCTCCCTGCCACACATGTGCTCTGCAGGATGCTTCTTGAGCTTCAGATGCTATTCCCTTCCCTTTGTCTTTATTTGTCCACAGTTTGTCTTGTGGGACTGCAGAGAGGTTAGCATTTTTAACTAGTTCTGTTGCTGTTGCTCCAACCTAACTGCCCTTCAGCCAGCCTAAACCTTGTTAGGATCTAACCTTGAGGCTGTGCAGAGAGGAAGTCATGAACAACAGGAAATAAAAGAAGCAAACCCCAGTATTTTTCTGCCTTGGACACCCTGGTGATGTAGCCTCAGATGATGATGTGCAGCCAGTGTTTAGGTTAAAGGAGAGGATTACTGTCTGAGCCCCGGAAAGTGAGGCTGTGTGCTCTGTGCTTCATTAGACCACTCATCCTGTGAGACATGCTCCGGATTGCATGACTTGCAGTCACTGGAAATTCCAGCTTTCTTCTTTTTCCTCTGCATTTTCCCCCTGTGTGCATAGTTTGCATGCCAGGGGATGAGCTCTCTGCCTGCATGCCTTCCCGATTGTTTGGTTTGCAGACATGAAAAGATTGAACAACTTGTGCCAAGGTGTCATGAAAACTTCTGAACTAATGCTGCTAGAGAACATGATGTTTTGGGCTTTGGTCTGGAAAAGACACATGTACGTATATTATGATATGGTATAGCATGCCTAGTATCAGCAAGAAAGGCTGGAAGAATCTATAGGATGCCTTTGTTTCATGCAGTGCAGTATATATGTAATTATGCAGACAACACATACTTTAGAAACACATACTACATGTTGCTAAAACAACAAACGCATTCTGTATCCGAGAAAGTAGCAGTTTAGTCTGTCATGGTGGGCCAAATCCCTCTGCTGCCTGGTTATTTGGTTTCGAATGGCATTGGTGAATTGCCTTGAAGTTTGAACATACAGTCTAGTTGTGAGATGCTAAACACAGACTTCAATCTTACTGAGATGCATCGCAGTAAGATGAGAGGTAAAGTACCATTCCATTGAGGATTGTAAGGTTTTGTGTAGTAAATATGCTTTAGAAGCCAAACTTTGCTTATTTTATCCCTTCTAGAAACCTATTGAAAAAACTGTGATATTAAATAGTTGAGAAAGGCAGAATTTTGCCTGGAATCTGGATTTCATATCTGAGGTTCTTAAAATCAAAGGAACAGATACAGTAAAAAAAAAAAAAAGCAGCCTTTTAAAATGAAGGAATAACACACACAATTTTCTAGTGAGTTCCTGTAACACCGATTCTGACTTCCACTCTTATTGCAGGAAAAACAATTTCATTATTGCAATGAAACTGGTCAGTGTTGCCAGAAACAAACTGCAATCTACCCTAGAACTATATTTGTTCCTAATGAAGCTTGAAAATAACATTTCCTTCCTAACTACTTAACTCTGGGGATAACTTCCCCACCTTCAGATTTTAAACATCCTGAATATAACTCCTACTTTTACTTCCACATCTGAATGTACTAGCACATGTCAGATCCCCAGATATCATCTACTTTACATCAGTAATCAGTGCTGCTGTGAATATTGAAAACTTTCAGCTATGTCTATGAAAAAGCAGGCAGTATGCTGAAGTTTTAATGCTATTTTAGTGTTGGGTGTAACCTGAAGGGCTAATTCCTTTCTATGAGGTCTCACACAGCTGATTTCAGCACAGGGACAGATTCAGACTCTGTCTCTAGGGATGCTGTGTGGGCTGTGACATCCTGGCTGCTCCTCAACAGTGCTGGTCCTGCCTGTCCCATGGCCTCGGGAAGCACCTTTTCCTGAGCTGGGAGCCCCCAGGAAGGCAGGGATGCCCCAGCAGCAGCCCTATGGCTCAGCCACTGCTTTGCCAACATCAAAGCTGCACCCTGGGAGTGTCCTCTGCTGTCTCAATCCTTTTTCCCACTCATCAGATTTACACAATCACACTAGATGTTCCTACTCTTATCAAAGAGTTCAAGCTGCTCTCATGAGAGCAGTAAATGAGGCATCATGAACATGACCAATTATCATGAAATTGGCAATGCTGTTGGGCAAACTCCAGCACCTGCAGCTGGGGTTGACCTGTGCCTGTCTCCAGCACTGATGAACAAGCAAAGATGGAAGGAAAAGGAAAGGCAGGGCACTCGCAAGGCTGTCCCATGCTGTGGGTGCCATTATGGGGCAGGGGGGAAAGTGGGTGATCTCTATGAAGAAAGCCAGTGGTGAGATCTGCTCCCAGTCCTCACCTATCACCGCAGTCATGCCATGACAGAAGTAGACATCACCCTGACCGTGATCCCATCTGCCTGGCCTCAGGGCATAGAGATTTCACAAGGTTTTCATTAAATTTAGTGTGCAGGAGTAAAACCCAAGCAGATTACACATAGGCACAGATACTGCCCTGAGCAGCATCCTGACATGTTTCAAAGTGAGCCTAAACTAACACGGGATCATACATGTGTTTTGAATGTTTCTGGCATTTCTGTAGCATGCTCTCAGTGTTTGTACTACTGAACTACAGCTTCCTTCTTTGGGGAAAATAAGAACATCAGATAGTCCTCTGACCTAACACAAGCAGAAAAACAAGTCAGATGCATTTTGAATCCTGCTGCTATTTAACTGAAAGGCTCAAGCTATCAGGAAAGTGCAGGTTTGGGTCTGCTCACTGCAACCACCCAGCACAGATTCATGGCTGAAAAGAGACCTGTTCTCTGCTCACATTGCATCACAACAGCAGCAGGGCAGCTACTGTGAGCTGAGAGACAAGGGATGTTAGAAACCATCCTGCCTGATAAGAAAGAGGGTTTAAGCTATTTCAGTTGGGGTTCAAACACGAACAATGAAGCTAAGTCTATGAAGTTTCATAGGTTACATGGGAATTATAGTGTGCAGAAGAGAAAAACCAGTCTCTATATTTTCCTATGTTTTATCCTCAGAAAATGATTTGGAAAATCTATCTTCAGCTTTCACTGATTTCTGCACTCATCTGGATAAGTAACACTTGTGTTTAAGTGAACCTGTGACTCATCTAGACTTGAAACTACCACGGAAAGCAGCGTTTACCCTGTCTTTTGTTATTGGTAGAAAAGCTTTGGTACCCTTACTACAACTACTACTACTAGGTTTTGTCTTATTTCAGTGCATTCCATGTGTTTGGTCTCCTCGCTCCATATGCCAGGTAAAAGTTGTTGAAACTTCAGTTAAATAGTTCGTTTTCCTTTTCTTTGTTGCTGTTGTTGAAACTTTGCATCATTCTGTTACAATTCCTGAGAGAAAACATCCCGATTTTCACAAACCATTACCTGAAATGAACAACTAGCACTGCTCAAAATGCTGCATTTACATTTTGCATTGTCATGCATCCAGTCAAATGGCCTTTAACAAAAGAAAAACAGGTGCAAGAGTAGCTGCTATTTTTCTGATTTTTAAAAGCAAACAGCAGAAAATATTACTTCCTGTCCCAGTTTTCCTCATGGAAAAGGTAAAGAAATGATACAGGCCTCCTTCCACTGCCTTTCTGTAAGTTTCGCTTCCCCACTAAACATCCAAAAGGAGAAAACAAGTAAAAACACAGTAAAAATTATTTTGAAAATGAAAGATTAATCCTTAATACAAATTTTATAGTAATAAAGCCCTATGACAAAATTTATATTCCTACACAAGAATCACTTGAATGTAACAGGATGCTCTTAAAAAAAACCAATTTTGTTTGTTAAGGCAAATGGTTAGATGGGGGGTTTTGTCTGAACAATCATCTGAGGTGGTTTTATTCTAAGCACAAAGCATCCTCTGCTATCAAGCATCCTCTCCTGTCTGCGTGCCTATGAATTGAGTGGTCTGAACCCTGCCACTCTCTCCACACCCCACTGTGGTCCTTCAAGTCCTTAGCACTGGATGACAATCCCATGCCTGTGTCATGGGATGGAAAGAGGGTAAAAGGCGATTTAGAAGCAGGGAGCCAGCGCACAAATCCTAGACAAGGAGAGCAGCAGCTATCCTGCCAATAGCACTAGATGGGCACCTTTATTGCACAAGAAAGCATCTTATGTACAAGAAACCTTGTCTCTTTTATTCCAGTAGTATTGCAACCGTAAAAAAAAAAAATCACACCTATGAAATTTTATATTAGATGTATTAAGAGGAATTCACTCCAGTAAAACTTGATGAGGGTAAATCTTGCAGTTTTATGGTGTTTATATGTGATTTTTCTGTTCTCTTGATGACTGTTTTCTTGCTCACAACCAGAGCTCAAACTTGCGGTGAGCTGGCACATGACAGTGACTAAGTATATCACCAGCCTGTTGTGACTTAAGGCAGAAGCCAACCCCAAGGCAGCTTGAGCTAGCGAAGTTCATCCAAGGTGGAGCAGCCTCAAATGAATGGTTTTCAATCTGCCTCATTCAAAAAGGCCCCCAAACAGTGAAATACAGAGCCCTCAGACTTGGTTTTATGTATCAAGCTAAAAATAAACCCTAAAATTGAAACGAAGGATCAGGTGAAATCAGGGAATTTTGCCTGGTTTCCATCCAAAACCTCAAAGCCACTCAGGTCACACCAAAACTCACACAGGTTCACCAAGAGCTCACCTGGTCTCCAGTTTCAGTGCCAAAGTTCTGCATAGCTTTACAGGAATCCCAATTAAATCCTGAGTGAATCCCTTGTGAAGCCCTAAGTATAATACTACTATATTCTGCCTTTTTTAAATGCCTATACCCAAATCACTGCCAAATCAAGGCATCTATAAGTATTGGAAACACTTCAATTATTTAAGAGTACATGCACAGTGGAGAGTCAATTAAAATCACTGACGTGGGGTTTTTTTGTGTCGTGTTTCCATTTGGAAGCAATTCAACTTGAATTCTAGCAAAGCCCTTCCGAGCATATTGAACTGATTTAAGGAGTTTGCATCCAAAAAATCTGAAATTTAAACAATGAAAAAAAGAGGTTAAAAGGCACATTAATGGTTGTTTATAAATCATGCCCTCAAATGTTAAGAAAACACACTACCTTCCTTCGGAGAATAAAAGAACATACAGTAGATGCACAGATGTGGGCAGGGGGTTAGGTGAAGCCACAGTGTCCTCACTTCTCCCTGCGGGGACAGCCGGAATCCTGGCCGTGCCAGCAACCTGCTGGGACCCATTTTTGGGGGATACTTTAAACCTACATCACTTCTGCTATTCTAACATCTCATTTCTAGACTAGCTGAGAGCAAGCTCCACCAAGACAGAGCCTGAATCCAAGGGGATAATATTAGCACACCTGAACAGTGATTTTCTTTCTTCCCTTTGCGTGCACTTATGGAAAATGAAAGGGATCTGCTTTCATCTGCCTGAAAACAACAATTTCCCATGAAAGATCTTTAGCCCTGAGGGTGCTGTGAGTATCTCTGCCCTTCCCCTTCAATATTCTTTTGCCTGCACAAATGCAAAAAACTGGGGTAGCCTCCAGGCTATTAATACTTCTCCAAAGGTTTCTCTCAGAACAAAAAACAAAAGTATAAAGAACGCCCCTAGTGACTGCTGCAGATTATGTATGGAAAATCCAGAGGCTTCCCAGAACTGCTCCAAATTCAAAACCCCCTGGGGAAACAGGTCTTGTTTTATAACTACCACTGGAGCTGGTGACTCTGAAAGGGGTGGAGGCACACACGCAAAGAGACACAGGAAGAGATGGAATTGAGGGAATTCACCCACAGGCTGTGAAGGGGAGGGAGAAAAGGAGGGACACAGGGAATGATCACAGACCTGCTCCAGAGCTCATAGCAAGTGATATCTGTGCCTTTTCTCACACCTTTTCGCCATGGGCACCATCCCTACGACTCCCAGGACTGTACCAGCATGCTGCCAGAGGGACTGGGCAGGCAGGGGGTCAGTGTCTGCTCTGACAGAGCAGGACAGAGGTGGATGTCAAGGGCTGCCCTTGTTCTTCAGACTGGGAGTGTTTGCTGCTTCCAACAACTGTCTTGGTGCTTCTGGCACCATTGGAAATTAAGGACCAAGACTTCTGGAGTTCCAAAATTAGAGGCAGCATGGAAAATGTGCCTGTGGTTAAATAAGTGACTCCCATGGCAAGCACAGCAAAGCCTCCATCTCCCACCTATGCCCTTCATTCACACACAGTTTTTGCTTACACACATCTTAGGCTGCTGCTAGGTGTTCTGCTGACACCTTTGTGTCTATTGTGTATCCTGCAGAGCTGCATAATTACCTTTCTAACAAAAAGCACTTATAGAAGCTTGAGGACAATTCAATGCTTGTCCTGTTCAGCTCTCTCTGTAAGTACATTTCATTACACATGAGGACAGACACACAGGGAATCACCCCTGCACTGGGAAAAGGAGCCCTGTTCCCTGTGCACCCAGCTGCTCCCCTCCTGTTAGGCAGCTTTGCCTTGCTCCTACCTGCTAGCATTGTAGCAGGCAGGTCACCATGCTTCCCAAACCCCTTGCATCAGTAAGAACCACAGTACCTCCACAGACGTGCTTCTAGTGTTAACAAAACAGCTACTGAGACCTCCAAATCCCTCCTGCATGGAGAATGCCATTACCAGAGCAGTCAGGAGACAGCTCAGCTCCCTCTGTCTGGCTACAGCCCTCCTCTTCCTTTCCATCGTGTTTCTCCACTGTTTCTGTGCTTTTCTCATGGCTTGATGAGTGGAGGAGTGACATCCTCTAAAGGTATCCTGAATAGACCAAAGCTGCAAATCCCACCCTATTTCTTTGTTCCCATTATCTCCCATCCCTCACCTTTCTATTTATCATCAAAAGAGGGACATTTCTCCACAAAAGAATAAAACAGCAATCTGCAAACAGATTGTTTGCAAATCATCATTGCAAACGATGGTGTAGTGGGTGGGCTACAGGCACCAGCAGACCCTCAGAGTTCCAAAGGTGTTCGCAGTGGGATGTTCTGCCTTGTGATATCCCAAACTGGGCTAGCTAGGATTTAACACATACAAGATGGAGTTCCCCGTGGTTTCAGTACTTCAGGTGCGTGTTTACTCTTGAGACCAGACTCACCAACAGCTTACCAACAGCTCTGTTTACAAAGCAGTTGTTTCATAGCTGGGATCAGCTAACCACTGGAAACTCACTTTGTGGTGGATTTCCTGGGAAAATCACATGGTTTCTGAACAGGAGATACCTAAGCCAAGCCTTGAAACCCCCTGTGATTTGGCACGACAAACAGGGACAGCTACAGCGCTGGGTGATGCTTCTGCATGTGCATGACCCCTACCAAGAGACAGGGGCCATCCTGCTGCGCAAGAGCCGCGAGCAAACATGATGCCTGTACTGAGTCTAGCACAGCGCAGACCTCAGCTCTTTAATCTGTTCCCCTCCTCCTCACTGTTATTTATAACTGTTTAAAGCACCTATTGAGCCCTGTCTGTAAAAGACCTGGGTGCTTTTTGATCATGCCATGAATCTTTTCCTCGCAGACTTCTCCTGGACCTACGCTGTTTCCCTGCAGAGCTGCACAGACTTCTGTTCTTTTCAGAGGAGGAGTCCCAGGCGAGGATTACGGAGCTATAAAAGCGGAAGCGGACTGCTTGGCAGAGCATTCCTTGAGATTTGCCAGCCTAAGCACACAGATGTTTCTCAGATGGGTGAATTTGGAAATGAAGATCTACGTGGCATCTGTCAAAGGGCTAGTGTTTCTGATCTGTGACAAACACTGCACAGGATCCTGTCTGTCCTGCCAGGCTAAGGCTGCACACAGCAGACCCACCCCTCACTGGAGCTAATCCCAAGTAATTTATTAATCTTCTTGTGCACACTCGTTTGTACCTCATAATTCTCTTGTCCATAATGAAAAATTATCTCTTGTTGCAGTTGTCCTTCCAGAGCCAAGGAGACCTGCAACAAAGGCACCCAAATGCTTTTTGGGTGATAGACCACCCCTTAACTACATGTTTGTCTGTACAGTAATCCTCAATGTGCCTCAAGGCCTTGGAGGGAGGTGTTTCTGAACTGTAGCTGCAGTAACTTTCTCAAGGAGTTTCTCACAGGGGAGATGAGCTGCTGTTCTGTCAGACCCCAGCATGGGACTGAATGCAGCAGCACATCCAGTGCAGGCTGCTGCAGGAGAGGGAGCTTTTGGGTCTCCAACCAGCCCCCACATTTGCTCCTCCCAATGGCCTGTGCCTCAGTGAGAACAAGACATTCACCCCAAACTACTCAAGTGGTGACCACACTCGAGGCTGAACCACTGCTTAGGGCTGATACGGTGTTTAGGGTCCAGGGCAAGGGCAAAATCGGTACAACTGAGGAAACCCTGTGCTGCACCCACTATAGGGCTTCCCCTTGGCCCCTCCACTGCTGAGGGTCCTATGGGTCCTATCCAGCATGCTGGGATGTGCATGGAGCTTACATCCGTGCCCAGAGCTGGTTTGCTCAAGGAGAGGGCAGCACCTCCTGCTTCACTTCTCACAAGCGCAATAAGAAAGCTGCTTCAGTAGGTTCCCTGCTTTGAGCTACAGACAGGGGCACAGCAGATGAAAAGGATGTGCAAACACCAGAACACGTTTGCTCATTGTGAATCCCGAACCATAATTCTTCACTTTGGAGTACGCAATAAAAACCCAACAGCAAAGTGCATACAGTTGTTGTAATATTCTGTAAATCACAAAAGAAAGAGAAAAGAATAAGGCTACAGGTTTCTGAGGAGTTATGAATAATGGATTGTCAGCCTCAGTTCAGGCCCATGCTAAAAGTCTTTTTAACTAATGCATTAACTCTTTCACTGCTCCTGCAGATGAAAGCGTTAGGGTCACAAGATGTTACAACTTCAACATCCTGCTCCATTTCATGCAGATATATTGTCGGTGCCTGTTGGACCCAACTCCCCTTTCTGCAGAGTGAAATTTCACATTTGGAGCTGCTGAGAGTGTGAATTAATCATTAGAGTATTGCAGAAAACCAGAGGGAACTCAAGTGCCTACATAAAAGTCTGCCAAAAGTCCTCAAACGAAGCAACCATGAAAAAGGCTAAAGGATTACTGGTAATCCCTCATAATGATACTCAGCCTGCAACATGCAGTGCTTGCACAGAGGCTAAAATAATAATAAATAATTATCTATAATTGTTATCCAATGCTTTGTCCTCAAACAGTGCTGCTGAAGGGCTCCTGTGGTGTTCTTCAGGATGTCTTTATATCTGCTGCTGAGACAAATGCCCACAATCAGAATTCCAGTCCTGCCTATGCCCTACCCGCATGAGCTCTGGTGCAGTCTCACACCATGGACTGTAGGGCCAGTGGACACGTCTCTGCCTTTTCTGGGCTAAAGCTGGAACAGACTGCCCGCCCTGAGAGTCCAGTTCTGTGCCTTTGGCTGCGCTCGGGCAGTTCACCCGACATGCGGTCAGAGAACGCCTCCAGAGCCCTGCCGAGCATCACCCTCGAGAGCAAACTGCGGAGGAACGCGCGGGTACCAGATCGCCGTGGAGCGCTGCGTTCGTTACTGGGAGCTATCGCAACAGCCGGGGCTCCTCCCGAGGCCCCCACCGGGTCGGGGCTGTGCTGTGGAAGCAGGTGTCCCGTGTCCCTCCCCGCATCCCCCCCGCCCATCACCGCACTTCGTGGCTCCTCCTCTCCCGGAGCCCCCCTCGGCCCCGCCGCAGCCGTCCCACCTCTGCCACCTAGCGGCCTGTCCGCGACATGCACCGCGCCGGAGCTGTCACAGCTTCCCAGTTGCGCGGAGCCGAATCCCTGCGGACATCCTTTCCACACGACCGCCAGCGCAGGAGGATGCGGGCAGAGCAGCGGGAATCCCCCGGCCTGCCCTTAGCTCCCATGGGAAGGCGAACTGAAGTTCTACCCACATCTTTTCACCCGCGCATGTTGGGATGAGGAGGAGCTGTGGCAAGTTATGAGCAGCACAAAACTGTTCTCCCATATCACAAGTAAAAAAATCATAGTAAAACAAAGACAAAACTAAGACCACCCAAACCAAAGCGGTATGGAAAATGTTCCGTTCATTCGTGGTTAAGGTGCAGTTCCATTCCCTGGCAGCTCTACAGGTTATGATATACGAGCGGCACACAGAGATTTATGCACATTCAGATCTTGCCTCTCTCCTCCTCCCTCCACTGCTCTCGCAGCCTCGGAAGAGGCCCTCTGATGAGCCGCAAGATGTGTGTTATCACACAGAGAATCACCCTGTATCATGTTAGGAATCAGCTCACAATTTATAGGAGGGCTTTAGGCTCTCGCAGGTCCCACATTGGCCTGGCTGTGGTCAGTGCTAGAGAACTGGCTGGATGCAGGAGATCCACTGATGGATACACCAAGCAGCATGGGGGTCACAGCCCACAGAGGCCAGGGGGGATGGATGCCCTGTGCTGGGGGCTGAAATGTCTGGCTGCTAAAGGCTGCTGGGCTACATCCAAACAGCTCTTCTTGGAAGCAGCTGTCCTTGAGAAATATGTCCTGCTGGATTTCATATCAGCCTTAGCACCCTGACTCACTGAAGGGTCCCAAATCACCTCTCACCACAAATGAAAATATTTTTGACTGTCTTGGGATGGACAGAGGAATGAGAAAAATAAAGTACCCTGCATTTAGCACAGCTGCCAAGACCTTGATCCCTGGGCATGAGGCTGCCTGGAAATGAGTGACACAAGTGGGAGCATCAGCATACAGCTATTGAGGGTCATGATATTGTTTCATGCCTCTTTTCACACCCAGAGGTTGGTGAGCACTGGACAGAGGAGTTGAGGGGATCCCAGCACAGTGTGCCCTTCTAGTGTGCTCTTCCACACTAGCTTTTAGTTTTAGTTATCATGGACAAAGTTAGATACAAACCAAGTCTCATCCTCTTCTTACCCACCAAAGCACAAGTGTTAGTGTCCTTCCCTCAGTGATACCCCGGGTCAGCTAAACCCTGAGAAAACCTAGCAGCTCTCTGGCAGTGGGGTAACAAGATGTCTATCTAGCCAGATGTTACCTCCAGCCCATGCAGCACCAGCTGCAGGTGCCAAACTGAACCTGAAGCAAAGACTGGGCAGAACCCACCCAGCAGCATCACTCAGGAACAGGTACTGCATAAAGCAATCCAACAGGCAACATATGCAATTATTATTATTTATACCATGCTAGAAGCATGCATGCTGTTTTACAGATTAATAAAGGGAAATGCTTTGCCACTGTGGTTTGCAAGTGTAGAGATGCTGCAGTGGGAATCAGTAGAAATAATTAATACAGTTGATATAGGAGAAAGTAGAAACACATGTTCTGTCTGCAGCATACAGCACTCCCACTAAAGTTATATTATTTATCTCTAGGTACAGGTACAGAAATGTCCTAAGCCCATATTCCTAGCAAATATATCTGCTAGTAAGCACCTATGAACATTCACCCCTGTGGTTGTTTGGGCTCAGTGGTGCTGTGGTCCCTTGAGTGGGACAGGGCTGGTCCAGTACCTTAAAATGGTACACCCCTCTCCGTTTGCAGAAGGCAGGGATGGTATTTCACACTGGAAGCCAACAGCTAAAGCGGAACTCCAAGGAATATCAGACGTGCAAACCCAAACTGATTTTGGGTTAAATTATTGTTAACTTTTACAAATTCAATGAATAAAATATTCCAGCATAAACCCTGCAAATATCAGCAGCTGATGGTGCAGAGTCTAATCCAGCCTGGCTGTTAATATCCGAGTGACGCATTGGTCATTCTTATTCATTGTGATGTTCATTAGTACCTGGGGAATTCATTACTAAGCATATACAGGTTACCTCCATTGTAGCTACTGGAAGAAACAGGCACTTCTGTCCTCAGTTATATATTTTACAACTGCAATGACATCAGTAAAAGGCATTTTTGGATGGGATTTCAAACTGGAAAGTCAAGGCAAAGCTTAGATGCCGCAGTTGTGAGAAACTGCCACAAATACCTTCAGCAGAGCTGGATATTAAAACCTGTGAGCTTGTTTGGTCAGAGCAAAGTAATAAAACACTATGTTCAATCACATTGGAATGCAAGGGCTGCAGTGAGCGCCGTGATGCCTCAGTGCTGCCATGCCCTTTCCATGCTGCCCCATGCAAACTTCTCAGAAAAAATCTGAAGAAAAAGTAAATTCTCATGCAGAGAATACACAAAACAACATTGCAAAGAGCAGCAATGACCAAAAACTAATCATCATGACACTTCAGCATGTATGAGCAAAGAACAAGAGACCTGTTGCTGAGAGGCAAAGGGCAGCTGGGCTAAATTAGCTGAGCAAGTTTGAGTCTGGATAGTGTCATTAGGAGAAAAGCAGAACTATGCCATAAACTCTAATGAATGCATTAATGGATGGCTTGTGCCTCTCAAAAGGGGAAAAAACGGTTTAAATAAAGTTATTAACACAGCCCACCTGTGTTTGGCTCTTGGACTATGTTGTTTAAATAGCCCATTAACTCTTGGAGTAACTAATCTTGAAAGTGAATATAGCCTTTCTGAAGTAGACATTTAACTACATTCATATAATTCAATTAGATTGAGCATTCTTAGTCCAAAGCCAGTATTCTATGCTTTCATCTCTAATAATGGTGCACGGCAAACTTTGTTAATATGATGTTAAAGAAAGAGAATTTGTATTTGTAATGGTAACCAAAAAGAAATTGCTGGACTGAACCCTGAAATATAACATGAAATTTAAGTGGTGTGAGTTGGCATTATTATAATAATACAGATTTTAAGGTTGTATTTTATTCTAAAATCAGTATTACACAAGTAAGCCAAGTTTTACAGCTCTGCCTTAAACTCCAAAGAAAAATTCATGATTTTTTTTAAACTGATATGGAGGCAAAGCTTTTTTTTGTGGGTACCAGAGCTCACACCAGTTCACAGACAATACCCTGGACTGCTTCTGCTTGGGTTTTTGGGGGGTCAAGGGGGAAGAGGAAGGAGTCGAGGAAGAAGAAAAACAAGTCATGGCCTGAACAAGTTCATCCAGTTAATAAATAGTTAAAGCAAATTCATTAGGAAACAGGAATTTTATAGATTTAGTTAAAGGTTTCTTCCTATTTATGTCACTGAGAAATGATAAAATTCCTTTTATCACTCTACAACTTGTTAATGTTTTACCCCAGGACCACTTCATCTGTAATAAACATCTTAACAAAATATGCATCCCTAGGGAGGAACCGTTAATTTCCTTAAGGCCTCACACATGTAATAGGTTTTTATTGCATGCAGGTGCTTTGTGAAATTGCATTGACTTGTAATAAACGTCCAGTAAAGAGCAGGTAGCACCTAAAAGGGGGAAGTGTTTGTGCACCTGTCTGAGGAGAGACTTAACACACCCTAATCCTCCACGGGCTTCTTCTGACTGCACATCACCGAGACTCACCTTCTGCTGCCTCTAATCACAGCAAGGTAAATGCTTGGATTTTTACAGTTGTGTTTAGCCAGCTTAACAAATCAATGCTAAGTGAATTTAATATATATTCAAAGATATTTATTGCTGTTTTGGCTCAAATTGCAGCATAAATTACAATCAAGCACACTCTAAAGGGTAGGGGAAATAACGCATGGCAGATTTTCCTTTTCGTTTGTAGGAAGTTGTCTGTGTAAGGCTCATAATGGAATTAGTATATTTTATTAAACTGTTCAGAATTAAGTATAAAGAAAGTTTAATGTAATTCTTACAGGTAATAACATATCTTAGATACTTCAATGAGGATAGCTTTGACTAAAGTGTTAAATTTTAAGACACTTTATCAAAACCTATTTGAACAAAGATGCATCAATTATTTTCCATGGATGCTTACTGAAAAGGGCTATTTTACCTCTCATGGTAATTAACCAGAATGAAAACTGTGTTTCAAGACATCTAGCAGCAGTGTGTACCTATATTGAAGCTCTTTCTGGCTCAAACAATCACTTTGCTAATCCTCTGTGTTCCATTGGAACACTCGCAATACCTGCAAGCATGGAATTGCTCCCCCTCCTATCCTAGAGGGATGTGATAGGTATGGACAAGAGTCACAGAAAATCAGGGAGTTTGTGGGTTTTATCACAATTTGAGGCAATAAAACAGATTTTGTACCTTTGAGGAATTTCTGAGTTTAGTTACAAAGGACAGAGCTCGCCTTGTTCTTCAGTAAAATCTCTGCTTATTTCCTTCTCTCCCTCCTCTATTTTTGTCCTTTCTAAATACAACTTCTCAGTGACAGGATGTCAAGGCAAAATTGCATTAGAAGCCAAATAAATGGTTTGGGGGATCTCAAATAGCTCGGATTAGAAATCTTTGAGATGAGATGGGATCAAATGGCTTGGTCTGAAACTGCCAAGGCTACAGGGTACCAGAAGCTGCTTGCAAAGGGCACTGGTACAGTCACTCGATGCACCCCTTGGTGAAACATAGGACAAACTTTTCCAAGGGCTCCCGAGACACTTAAAATCCAAGTTCAGCTCAATTATTCACCCAAATGCATAGGAGAGCCTTTTGACCTGTAACAGGATTATTACTAAAACACCCAAGATGCTTTTTTTCATTTCAAATTTGGACATTTTAGAAAACATATGCAAGATTAAGAACTTAAATATTTTGACTAGCCCAGACAGAAGGACACGCACTTCACAGTCCAAAGCATCACCTGAAACATTTATTAATGACTGAAGCATTTAAGCTCAGCAAAAGCCTGTAAGAATCTGAGAAGTATTTTAGGTGTGTGTTTAATTAAAAAAAAATACCTGCTTTTCACCAACACCTTCCTGAACTGGGTACAGAATGTAAAAACTCAGCTGTGATGTTATCGAAGTCAAGAATAACAACAAATGAATATACTAAAATGAATTCTGACTTCTTGAGGGGAAGGCAAATTCACTCATTGCCGAGTTATAAGAAAACTATTCCTATTGAAGTGATTAAAAGAGACAAATCTAAAGTGAATAAATAATAAGGGGAAAAAATGAAGTAAAGATTACTTAAGAGCAAATACTGAAATGGTGAATTCTGAGGAAAATCTCCTGGAATTTAAAAGGCAGAGGAAAAACAAAGAAACAATAAGTAACCTCACACCTGAGCTAAGATGGCAAAGAAATAAATAGCACTGCAGAAATCAGGAAAGCATTTAAACACATAAGTCACTCATCCGCAGCCCCATTAAGCTGGCAGGGGCTGTGCACACACAGAGGGCTCTGCTAGAGCCAGGTCTTCGGCTCTGACCCCTGCGGAACACCACATGCCCAAGAAAGCTGATGAATTATACGCACAGCATCTACGAGGGCTCATTAGAACATACTGCACCAGGTTGCAGAGGCAGGAGGTCCTGGTGTGCAGGGGGTGGTAGATGAGCAAATGGGGGGATGCTGTTGGGATGCTGAGAGGCTTTGGGGGTCTCCTACAGTGGGTGATGCTGGGAATGCAGCTGTGCGAAGGGGCTTGAGGGCTATTCACTCTATACCTCGATGCGTGTGGGGCACTGCTCTCCTGTCTCAGGTTCAGCGAGGCCAAGTGGGGAAAGCCAACAAGAGGTGGCTATTTGTGGCTTTTAGCCAGGAAAATCCACCAATGCTGGTGATGGGGCTGGGGAACGGGGAGCCGAGATGTAGATCACTGTACCGGCAGTCCCAATCTGTCCTGAGAAGGGATAAGTAGTGGAGCAGGGGGTGCTGAGGGGACCCTGCTCTCCCCAACTGGGATGGGTGAGAAATGACTCCCAGGAGTGAGCCCTGCTCAGCTTGAGCAGTGTCCTGTGCTCAGTGTGGTGCACTGAACCAGAGATAGGCCAGTAGGACTTAACGATAAAAGGAAAAGAAAGCTTATATTGCCAGTAGACAGCATTTGGGCAATTTCTGCCCCCCAAATGGTCCTAAGAGTATTTCCCTCCACTTGAGCAGTCCCTGGAGACTTCTCCAGGCTGTGCTGTGCAGCCCCTCTCCTGCATCAAGTCACAGTGAGAAGAGCAGGCAGCCCGCAGCCCAGGAGCACTATGTGGCATTTACTGTGATTCCTAGAGAGAAAACCCCCTATTCCTGCTGGTTGCTGGCTCAAACCCACCTCCTTTCCCCCCTCACCCAGGATTTCATTCTAAACCACTAGCACTAGAACAGACCTTGGTTGTCACAGAGCAAAACAAGGGAGCCAGCCCCAGCACGGTGAGAAGGGCAGAGGTGGCTGCACCGTGTGCGACGGGGCTGAGAGCAGCAACTCGCACTTCCTGTGGCTCTGAAGAGCTGCTTTTTAAAGGGGTCAAATAGTAGGAATGATCATCTTCAAAGAGAGAGGATTTATAGATGCTGCCAGGTCCCAGGCTTTGCCCATCGGGGCTATAAGCAGATGGGTGCGCTTCCTTCTCTCCAAATCTCAGCTCTATATCTCACAGAGCTGCTTTGAGAGCTGTGATTGCTGAATCCCACTGATGCCATTACAAATATTGCCCAGGAAAAGCTTGACGCAGCATCTTTATTTTCCAAAGGGAAAATAACAAACCAAGCAAAAACACAAACCAAGGAAAAGGCAGCCCCCTCAGTACCGAGGAAAAAATAGAGACAGGAGTCATAGAGGCAAATGTAATTAGGAAACATATGAGAAGATTCAAAAAAGTTCAAAAGAATATGAGAAAGGAAATGTATAAAAAGTAAATAAAACACATTGTTTAAAAATGTTTCATATTAGACTTCCCCTATAAACATTTTACTTTTTATTTTATAGATTTCATGCTATTCTAATCAACTTTATTTTTGTAACTTCACAACTGAAACTGTAAACCTTACAGCCTGTTTTCACATTTCTGGTGTGTCCTGTCAGTCTTTTATATCTCTCGAGATAGGGGGAAAATAAAGTCAATGAAGTGAGCCAAAAAATTCTAATTTCAAAACTTTTATAGAAATTTCTCCTGAAGAAACTCAGGCACCACATCATGGAAAGATCATAAAGGTTTGGTGAAAACAGTTCCAACTCCCAGACAAATCAAAGACTAAATAGTTTACTATTGCTTATGAAGAGCATGTAAACTTGTAAAGGATATTAATGAAGGTGTAAACTCTTACTGAGGAAAAACAAATCTTTGCTGTAGAGGACTGGGGTATTAAAAGAAAGCAAACACAACACCTCATCTGCCATGCCTTAAACTGCACCAGAACATCAGAATTAGAGAAGCCAGGTAATCTAAAAACCAATTTAGAGATGCAAGGCTTTTGCTGGCCTGCAGTCATCTGGATGAAGGTCCCATCTCATCTTTACAATCAAAGAGTTAACTCTGATGTCCCAGCACACAAATAAGTAAATGTGGGATAATTAGGAAACAAATTCTGCAAACATCTTGAAAGGGGCTGGAGACCTTTGATCTTTATAGAAAAGAAAACATTACAATACAGTCTAGCTTTTGGGGTCTGCACACATTTTATACCAAGGCAGAGGATGGTATCTTTCTTAAAAATCAAGTAACACCTAATTCCATCATACCCTAATTATCTTAACTGATTTCATATGTCTAAAGGTATTTCACCAGAAGATTAGAGTAGAAAGAGGGACTGACAAAATAATTAAATATGCAATTTGCCAAGCTTGGGCAATATGGCTTTGAAATCACCTTTTCAGGAAGTTTTACAGCTTGTTCATTGACATATATATTGCAGCCTTCAGATTCTTATTTAAGCTCTTTTGATTACTTTAATGGATTAATACCTGAGTACCATCAATGTAAAGTCTAATACTCAAGCCTGTTTCTAATTTGCCAAAAGTTGCACCAGTTTCCTTTTGGTGTTATGGTAAGAAAAAAAAATAATAATCTGTATCTCAATACATTTATTTATTTTAAAAATCATGAAATTCCTTCTTCCAGAAGAGCTCTGTGAATACAAAAGTAGGCCTCCATCTGGTGTCCCTTCTGGTTACAATGAAGTGCTTTCATGTTTTCTAAGGTTTTGGTGACCTAACCAACATACACACAACCATTAATATGGAGTGGTTTTACCAAAAGAGTGCAGATTTGCTGCTTTAATCCTTTCAGATTTATTTTGGGTGAAAAAGCTTGTAAACGAATTCATGCCTGCAGCCCTCAACACTACATCATTTCGAAGGGCACACAAACAAGAGCTAGCATGGTAGCACCTATCCTGGTGCCCCAGCCAAGAGGTCCAGCTCCATTACTCTTCCCTTCCGCCCCAAGGATGCTTTCACTCCCAAAGCCACCACATCCACTGCACGGGCAACACCAAGGCAGGAAGACGCCCTTGACACATTTCCAGGTCTGATTTCCAGCCAGCTACAGGGAGGACATTTCTCTACTCACAGCAATAACAATATTCCTACTTCTTGCTACTTCTCTAAATCTTTAATGATGCAAAGTTTCCACCCAAGATCTGTGACCTGCTAATAGAAACCATGAAAGCAACCACAAGAGATCAAAGCAAGAACTGTCCAACCAAGACTCTCCGATACTGGCCAAAGCAGAGCACTACATCCCATGGATGACCCTCCATGACCAAGGAGTTTCCCAAGACACAGATGGTTTCTGCATCTCCATAAACTTCTTCCCTCCCAGGTCTCATCACAACCTGTGGTAACACGTTTCACAGTATAATGACACGCTGTGTGAAGAACCACCCTCCTCAGCTTGCTTTGCACAGCACAAGATAGAAACAATCAACATGTGCCTTCCATAAGCACACAGCTCAGCAGCCATTTTGTTATCTGAAGAGCCAGGTGCGGCTCCTCCACCCAGACGAGGCACAACAGGAACATCACTGGAGTGGGAAGATATTTTAAGTAAATAAAATGAAAATACATATCTGAAGAGTTCAATGATTCGGCCAGGGACACCCAGAAACATCACTAGTCAAATGCAATTCAAGCATGAACCAGCCAATTGTGTAGCAGGGAAACGGCAGCCATTTTCTCAAACACATCAAGCAGTAAAGCTCACTTTACCCAATTCACTCACTGAGGTTTCTCACACTGCCCTGAGTACAGACAAACAACCACCCAAAATGCCTTGGGAAACCAGCCTTCTCCTTTTGACACTTGTTTACAAGCCTTCCTGGGTACTCAGTTACCAGACATTTGCACTGTAAGTATTCCTACAGCTCAGGCCAGTGCAACCAGGGCTGACCCAGCTTCTGCTCCCACAGCCTGCAGCACCCACCATCTCCAGTTCAAGTTTTGTGAAACCAAAAGGAAAACAAGCTTTAAACACTTAAATAGACATGAAATTCAAGCTTAGAAACACTCAAGACTCTGGGCACTAGAACAGGCAAAAGGCTTCAACCACTTCTCCAGAAGCCAACACACATTTTTTAACAAATAACAGTTTTTCTCGAGATTTAACACAACAATCCAACCCAAACGAGCACAACCTTTGTCTCTTCCCAAAGAAATCCAACATAATTACAAACTTCCTGTCAAAAATGAAAAAATAGAGCTGATACTCACAGTTTGGGAGAAGACGCAGGCAGCAGCAACCCTAACGCAGCCACTCTAACACTCAAAATGGCGCCCAATTGGCTCCACACCTGAAAGAGATAACTGGCAATGCCCTCCCAAGGAGCTGAGCTCCCTGTCAGGTGTATCCACTCAGTGTCAGTTGGAGCCGCAGGCTCACACCTGATTCATTTTCATTGTGCATGGTCACACTGGTGCAGTGGGGCTCCTGGGTGCAGTGTGCCAGTGCCCGTCATCCTCCTCCACAGACCCAGCTCGAGGTGGTTTGGGGCTGTTTTCCCACTGACTTTTCTCATGTTTATTATTTCTCCGTTGCACATTATCATCTGAGGCCATCAGAAGTGACCCAGGATGGGGAAAGGGCACTTGCTGACCGCAATCATGTGTGCAGTGTTCTCGGCTCGAAAGGCTGGCTATGGGTTACTTGAAGGTCTCAGAGCAGGGGACAGAGCAATGCTGCTGGGCTCTGGTCTTTGCTGCCCACAGGGCACTGCCCTCCCTGCTGAGGGAGCAGAGGGTCCGCAGGGTGAGGAGTGGGTCTGGCCGATCCCGGATGCAGTGCCCAAAGGCTTCTCCCACTGCGTGCAGCAGGAAGAGACTGGGCTGGAATGCTGCGATGCTGGGATGCCACCAGCGCAGGGGCTCCAGGGCCATTCAACTGCACCTCTTGGGCTGAGTCCCCATTGAGGGCAGCCTGAGTTTGGATGAGCAGGAGTGGTGCTGCTGCCATGGTACTGCCTGCTGTGATGCCCATCATTGCTGCACATGGGTGGCTCTGCCTGTGCCATGGCCTGAGAGTACAGGCTGCCAACAGACTCCTGCCTTCACCAGGGAAGGTGCAGACGGCTGGGAAAGCAGGAAAAGAATAGTGCTGCCTTGACACAGAGACACAGTTCAGGGCCTGTTTGTTTATTAGTGGCCATAAAGTTTCACCAAGTGACACATGTTAGGATTAAAAATATAGGTGATGTCAGAAATGTTCCCTGGAAGCCACAGTTCAGCAGACATCTTTAAAAATAACTAATTGAACCACAACTGAAAGACACCAAACTGACCCAATCCTTTCCCCTCTTTAAAATCATGTACATACACTATATTTCAGGGTCAATTTATCACAACATGCCCCTTCCTCACTGGTGCATAGCAAAAGCGAGTGCACAGGCATATTTATAGCACTCACTGCTTATCAGATGGTATAAATATGTCCGTGCTAAAATAAATCATGACATGGATGTGAAGCTCAGTGACCCACAGTGAGAAGGAAGTGTTGATGAGCATCCGGACCACGAAGCCTCTCCTGTGGGCATGGACAGGGTGAGTTCCCCTTGGCAGGGCAGATCAGGGCTGCTGAACACTTTGGTAGGGACTGGCCACCCTGTTTTCTTTCATACTTGCATCAAGGAGCAGATGGAGAGGTTTAAAAGGAGCTTTCTCTGTATTCTCTTATTCTGAGCATACCCCTGTAGCTGTTTACCCAACTGCATTTTGGATATAATGAAGCTCCCTCAGACAAGGGTTTGTCTCAGTTTATCCTAGTCAGGTCTTGGACCTGCCTCCTGTGATATTAGTGGTAAGGCACTGGTTGAGGCATGTCATGCTCCTCTGCTGAACTATAGAAATAGTAACTGGCTCTCTTAAACTTCTAGCTGTTACTAATTTACTCTAACCTCATTGGCACTGATATCCACATTCTGAACATCCCTGCAGCTGAAAAACCCCAAGGAAACTTCCAGATAATATGGGATTACATAAAAAAACCCAACAAATTGGGTTCTCCATTAGATACTGCTTTTAGGAGGGTAGTATTTAGTGCGTCCCCTGGTACAGAAATAGGCCCAGCAGTGCACAGGAGAGGTGCAGGGAGGCTTTGGATTCAGGGTCCTTTCTTGCTCAATTGTCCATCTTGTGTCTCCTGCAACCTTGGGAAATTTAAGGTTTGCCAAACTAAGAATACAAATCTACTGATGGGAAAATTGGTTTAATATTTAAACAGCAAAAGATAGTAATTCACAAATCCGGAGGAGGCTTGGGGCAGAGCTGCTGGCAGCGACAAACAAAAGAATTACAGAAACTGCACGTATTTGGCTGGTTAAGAAGACAACTTAGCAAGCAAAAATGTCAGCAAACCTCACCAAGATAGAGCTGTTATGTTTCCTTACGGGGACCATTTAAGATAATGCCCACTCCTGCGCCTCGACAGTTAGGGCCTTCTAAGAATAAACTGATTAAAGAACATTTTGCAACCTATAAACCTGGTGCAGTTTAAAAGAAGTCTTTTAACCTTGGAGGTCTTATTTTCCTTAATAAGAAGTTGGGAAAGCCCTCGCTTTCCCCAGTTTGATCAGCTCATTAACGGACTGACAATATCTCAGGAGCTGCTGATACTCAATGCTTTAATAATAACATCTGCTGACTTCCTCAGGGCCCTTTCAGAAGAAATTAGGTGCAGGTTTGCATGCCAAAGAGAGCGGGGATGTCATGAATCTGCATCCAGCTGGGAAAACCAGACATAGTCACACAGTCACCGCCCAAGCAAGCCTTGGCCAGGGGAGGCAGGTTTTGTTCCTGTCTCCCTCCCCTTGTACCAAGAGCATAAACTGGGATTGCTGTGCCTGCTCCATGGGCCCCCCAGCCCCGAGCATCATCCTGTGTGAGACCCAGGAGGGGGGAACCACCAAAAGGGCTGGTAACTGCTGTGGGATTTTTTTAATCTAGTTTCCTATGAAAACAAGGTTCCTGTGATCCCTGTGTGCTTGTCTGTCTGCCTGTCCTGCCCAATAACTTTGAACTCTTTTCTTTACTGATTCGAACCAGATTTCGCAGAGAGGTAGAAGCCTCAAGGATAATTAAGTTCCTAAAAGTTTCATAGAAGGAGGCATTTGGGCAGAAAGAGGAATTTAGAGTTAGAACAGGCAAAAAAAGTTTGCATTAAGGGCTTTGAGTCCATCGTCTGGCTTCTGCCGCCTGCGACAGGTCAGTGCCGGGAGGCTGTGGGAAAAGTCTTATGTATAGGTGGGAAGAGCAGGAAATCTTTGTGTAATTCAGTTAAAAATCAGTCGCAGGAAACCACCTCCATTGCCCCCAGTGAAACAAACTGATCCTCACGTATCCCCAAAGCTTGTCCTTGGGTTTTGCCAGCAGTGTGGCCCCAGTGATGGCTTTTCCCCAGTCAGTGATGAACTCGTTAGTCACTATGAAATAAAGAAGTGCATGTGGTGGAGCCCAGTCACTGCTTCTCTTGTTCATTGCAATCCAAGTTGCTCAGCCCATCAGCCCAGTGCAGTCAGAGGGAGGTGGGGTTACAGTACAGTGGGTTCTGTGCTATGAGGTCACAGGCAGCTTGGGCTGTTTGTCACCTGAGGACGTAAGAAAAGTGTTGTTCTAGAAACACAGCCTGGTTTGGGTTGGAAAGGACCCTAAAGCTGACCCAGTTCCAACCCCTGCCACGGGCAGGGACACCTTCCACTAGAGCAGGTTGCTCCAAGCCCTGTCCAACCTGGCCTT
>JANHGB010039798.1:0-27008 GCA_026283785.1 Coracopsis vasa
AAGCAACTTGTCCAAAGTTTTTCAGCTCCTAGACCGGTTACTAGGCCAGAGCAACCACTTCTGTCTGTTCAAGTATGCCTTATCTGTGTTAGAAACAGTGATATTTTGCTAGTAGTGGGTGAATTGATAAGATACCACAGTCATGGCCTTTGTGTTTCTGCTGTAGACATTTCACTATGCTGGACAGTTTTGCACGCACATGCATGCAGCAAAAGACTAATCTTGCTCTAAAAGGCTTGCTGCTTACCGTGTAGTAGTTACCTTGTTCCTGTGCTTGTAGAACTAACTTAGAGCTATAACAGAAAGATTTGGCATAGAGATAATAGCTGAAGCATTGCACTGAAGTGCAAAGTGCTACAGGATTCAGCTTGGCTTAACAAAAACTTGAGTTCTGGCACTCTTCCACCAAATTTACTTCGGTCACATCATTTTCCTGAGCTGGGGTTTGTAAGCTAACACTGGAGTTAGATTTATTTATGTGTCTCAGGCTCACTTAAACAATTGGGAGAAGTGCACGCTTGTATTTATTATGAGTGGCAAGTAGATAACCAAGAGGAAGAAGCATTGTGGGAGGGGATAATGCTGCACAGCAGTCCGTTCCAGAGCAGTAAGAGTTGTGCTGGGTGCTGTAATCCTGGTGGGAAGCAGAAGGTGTCAAGCTGGGTCTCTTGATGGAGGTACTCACATTGAATTTTCTTGTTGCCTTCATACTGTCTGAACACTGACTTATCCAAACAAATTACCACTGTGCTGCACTAACGTGGCCGCATTTGAGTTCATTTGTACATTCTTAATTCATGGCAGTTGTTAAGTGCTTTACCCTTGTTCTCATCGAGGGGAATAAGAAAAATCACCTTGCAGCAAGCTCTAGGTGCTGCAGAGGCAGGGTACACTGAAAGAGTTACCCTGCTGCCTGTGTTCCTGGGCTTGCTCTGTGGCAAGTTTGGAATAATACAGTAATGTTTTTTGGTGATGGGATGACATTTGACTTTTAAATACATAAAAATGGGAAGAGGTCACTTCTGAGACAGTAGAACTTGATCTTGTGTTCAGGATGTTTGCACGTGGAACAGTTGGTTTAAAAACCTAACTCTGTTACAGGAAGTTTTATCTTAAGTGCAGTAAATTTTTAACAAAATCACAGTGTAGGTAGCACCCTTCAGAAAAAGACTGGTTACTTTTTCAGAAGGCTGTGTGCTATGAGAACAGTTCTTTGCAGCTCTGGGTTACTGCAGTGCGTGTGTGGTCACTTAAACACACATTTTCCCTAGCAAGGTTTGATCCTAGGTCATTTCCTTTTAAAGTTACTTTATGTTTTTGTTGTATTGTGATGTTCAGACTGGGTGGAGCAAGATCAGCCCTGGGAGGTGAATGTGTTTTTCAGCTGTCTCTATCTTTCTCCTCCTTATCTGAGGCAATCAAAATGAGAGTATATCATTAGAGATGATTTCTCCCTTGCCCATTGACTCGGGTTTTTTTTGGTGGATTTCTCAACTTTCTCTTCCTCTGGAGGAATAAACACTGGGGAAAATTGTCCCTTATTCCTGTCTTTTTCCTCTGTTGTTTCATTGTTGTTTCATTATTGTTTCCTTTCCATTAACTCTGTAGAGATGTGCATGACAGTTGGTGAGGGCTTTGTGACAATTTGTGTGTTTGTGTGTGTGTGTATAGTACTTGGTAGAAGTCTGGAAGTCTTTGATCTGGAAATGTGTCACAGTGCTTATGTGGGAGCTCAGCTGGCTTTAGGAAGGCAGGTGAAATTATGTTCATCTTCCTGGGTGTAAGTGCTAGGAAGATTGTTATCCTAGTGTGTGTGGCACTTGGTATGTACAACCATAAAAAAAGGAATAGTTGTTTATTGTAATAAAGGCGACTCGTAGGCTTTTAAGGGGTATCTTTCCATAGCGATTAATACGTTGTTCATCACTGGGGAAAGCCTGCTATTGGGGTGTAGCTTTATATGAGATGTCATTTTATAGGCATACATATATATACTGCACCTTCTGTATTAAAGTCTTTTTTCTGCACTTCTTTTTCGTAGAGCTCTCTTGAAGGAAAAGAAAAAGTAAATGGAATTCTTGTGTTGACCATCAGTCTATACTGAAAAAAAATCCTGCTTTGTTTTCTGTTTGCTACCTTGGAGTAATGAGCACAGGTTGGAGTTTCTAAAAAAAATATTCACAATGTGGGTGAATTTAGGTGCTCTATACGTGTTATGCAGCATGGCTGTTCTCACTGGAAAACAAGCTAGCGTGAAAGGAGTTCACCTCAGCACAGACAAACCATCAGGAAGACAACATCCAAGGCTTGTCAAAATGGGGCCTAAGTGAATACAAAATAACACTAAGACAAATTCAGAAGAAAGAAGAATGATGGATGAAAACTCGAATGTGATCCTGCAGTCACTGTGGTGTTGGATGGTGCTTAATGAAGGCTTCACTTGGCGTCTTCTAAGAAGTGCTTATTTAAATAGCTTATGAACTTGCATGCTGAAGCAGGTTTTGGGAAGGGGGTAGGAAGTGCTTAGAAATAGTGTGAGTGTGAGACCACTTTAAAGAAAACCAGTGTAATGGAGTGGGATAAGAATGTGAATTAGCTGCACAACCACTGTGGGGGCAGCAAGAAGAACAAGGTGCCTGGCTTTTGCAGTCTGGTTCTCCTGTGCTTTGCCAGTAGATATTTTCTCTCTGAGCTAAACTTCCCAAGCAGACCCGAAGTTCACATTCTAGTAGAAAGGCTACACCACATATGTTTATTGATAGTGCCACAGCTTTGTATTTACTTCCATCAGCCTTTGATCTAGAAAGGCATGATGTAAGTACCTTTGAAGGGTAAATGTCTTTTCTGTTTGTGTGATTGTTTCCTCAGACCCTTTTGCAGACACGCCTTGGGATGATCATGGTTCCCTTCCCTGTTAGAGCAGGATCTGCTGAGCAGGAAATGCCATTTCTCCAAACAGACTAATTTTCAAAGCCAGGAGGTCACACACTATCAGAGGGATCTGGCTGTGCATTTCTCAGAGTACCAGCTGAGCTTATCCAGATTAGGCTTGGGTCTGAGAGTGCGCTATAGGAGCACCTCTGGAGGCATTTTGGTCTTTGTGAAAATGCCAAAGTGTGCAACAGAGGAGTGTAGCTGTTAGTGGTGAACTCAAGTCTCCCGTTTTGATAGAGCGAAGTTTAGAATAATTAAGTCTTCACTGTTTCCTCTGCAAAGTAACCCCACTCGTTTGGGCATATGTCTCTCTGCATCCTGACTAAGCTAACTTTTCAGTTCTTGTTGATGAAGCGAGAAGAGACACGGATAGGCTCCTCTTGCCTGCAAAAGCTGCTCACATGTAAGCTCAGTCTTGTCACAGTTGGGTCACCACAACCAAAGATGCTTGGTGTGCAGCTGCAAGGGGGGCACTTGAGCCTGCACTCAGGTCCCATCGTAGATAACCACACATCTAGAGCTGCTCCATCAGGGTTGCAGCTGAGGCACCATCAGCTTTACCTGAATCTTTCTGTGCATAATCAGTTACTGCAATAGCACTTGAGTTGCAGATCTTTAATCACCTACCCAAGCAGACAGGATTGCCTTCAGGGCTGAAAGGCAGTTTGACCACTTACTTGGTTTGGGGAAATCCCAAGCTATGTGCTGATAAGTAAACAGCAGCCTGGCTTCCCAGAGGTGAAGCGCTTGGGATTTTTCGCTGCACATACCTGGTGATTTAAATTTTTCACATTTCCTCCTTTGCCTGCCACATCCAGATCAAACAAAGCCTTAAATTCATCATTGTTCCAACGCCTTGTCTCCTGTCTTTGCAATTACACTTCATGTATACACACCTTCTTAGAAGCCCTCCTAGTATATCTGCATTTTGATGGAGAATGACAGCTTTCGTATTCCCTGTCTAACTTATAATTAACACCATTCCTAACAGTGTTCTATTAACATCAGCCTATGTGAGGTGAGGTTGAAAGCCTGGGTTTCTTCAGAGACTTGATTTCTGCAGCATCACAAGCGAAGGGACTGCCTCTTGTTTTGTTCAGGTGCTTCCACTGTGGCAACAGAGTTAGGTGCCCTTACTGAAGGCAATTAACTGAAGATTGTGTAAACTGAAGTAATTGTTACATTTCTCCACATTTTCCGAGTTGCTGTTGTGTGCAGTTATTAAGCGAGGCTGGCCTTCAGCATGAGCTCCTGCTTTTTGCTGGGAGCATCTTTCTGCCAACAGACTCTGCTTGCAGGCTGTATTCTGACCTCTCAAGGGTTCGCTGTTTTGGGAGCAGGTCGTTTGTGTTATATAGTCATCATGAGGCCTTTTTGCCTCTTGCAGTCAAAAGCTTTCTGCTTGTAGGGTAAATGTGTGTGTCTGTGGAGACTGAGGATTGGTAGACGCGAGCATGAAGGCTCCTGTCACTGCGAGGGGAGGAGAAATAGGATGCCCTGCTGCTTAGAAGAGCACTGCAGCTTGGAGCACTCCTAGTGGACGCGTTTCAGGTGGAGAGTGTCACACCTATGAAAGCATCCAAGGCCTGTCTAGTGCAATATTGCTGGAATGGATTTCATTTACGATGAAATAAAGGTTAGATTCTAAACGTTTCGGTGCCTAAGGGAAAATCCAAGTCCTAAACCTTTTGTTTGCCTTTTTTGAGCAGGCAGAGGTTATCACCATCAATTATTTGCATATTTTCACTAATCTTTTTCCTCTTCTGAGCCTTCAGTGGATTGTGGACCATAGGCTGTTCTGAATCCCAGGGTATGTTTTTAAGTGCATAGCCATTTGAGGATTTGGAGGGTGTAGGCTAAATTCTATGAAGGGTTTATCATGTTTGAAGAACATCTGAGATTTTCCAATTCCTGCCAGTCACTGGGCACTGCAGGGCAAAGCTCTTCTCAGGAGATGTTCAGGCTGCCTCCTGGGAACTGCTTGATGAAGAAAAACTTATTGATGCTGAAAGGAAGCAAAAACCTTTTAATGGCTGAGTAATGAATATATTTTTGAACTTGGCAACAGCAACAGGAAACAAATAAGTAAGAATTGGAATTCAGAGATTACCATAGAAAAGGCAGAGTGAGAAAATGCTCAATGTTACATCAGTAGAACTGATCTTTTATTCTGGCAAAAGCCGATTTAGCTTCTACTTAAGTGAACTGGCAGTTTCGTGCTGCCTGTTGTAACATTGCATCCATTCTCCACTTTGGTCTTTTTAGTGTTGCTTAGAGGGCTGTGTTTTTAAAACATAGAAAGAGGTGTATTCAGTTTTTCCATATGGTTTGGAGGAAAGCTTGCAGCAGTACTGGATTTTCTTGGAACATAATTTTTGTTCAAAAATATTTGCCAGGTTTGTTACAACCATTGCGGAAGTAGAGATGGGCTGCAAGGCCTTGAGCTCTTGCTCAGTGGTGTAATGCTATCGTATAGTCAGTAAGCAAAGGTGAACAGACTTGATGATTTGGAGGAGCTAGAGGAAGGAAAAACTTCATGAATAAATGATGTTTCCATAAAGAAAAGGAAGCAGAGGTTAGGATGTGGCATTTTTGATGCTGTTTGATGTGAATTTTAATGTTGTCATTTCATGTGCTTGTCTTGCAGTTGCAAGCCGCTTAGGTGATACAGCGTGAGAGCTGAGCACATCTGTGATGCTCGTAAACTTTGTGCTGCACATTTATCCACGTTTCTTTTCGAGGGGCTGATGAATGAGACTGCATATTTAATCTTTGTAGATGTGATGCTGGCTGTATCAACTGGTGGCAATTCTTCTGTGGAGACTTTCAGAGCAGCAGGGCTAGGGCACTGCAGCAAGGCTGTTACAGTGCATTCATGTGATTTGTGTTGGACCATTTTCTGGGGGCAGTGTGTCTTGCCTTGAAATTAAACAAGAACGTGTCTCAGCGTTGAGAAATGTTGATCAGCAGCTCCTCAGGATAAAATAGAGTAGATTTTAATGACAAAACAGCTTCAATAAATATGTGATTTCCTGCAGTTGTACTGAAAGGAAATGGTCTTTCTCGAAGTTTTGAAGGAAGAGGTTCTGTGCGCTCAGAAGGAAGTGAGCATCGTTTATATGTTTGCTTTTTTGGCCTTTCTGTGCTCCCTTCCCTGCTGCTGAAATAATTCCTTTTGGAAGCCAGCAACAGATCTTATTGCAATTAAAACTAAAGCAGGTCTTTATTTTTATTTCATTTTCATTCAGAGAACACGCAGGACAGGAGGAGAGGTGGAATTTCTAACTGCACCAGTCTGTTTTCTCAAAGCGTTGTCTTGGGCTGGACTGTTGCATATCAGCAGCGTTTGAAACTCTGTAGTAAGAATTGTCACTGAGGGTGGCTTCAGAGAACGTTGGTGTTTCCATGGTTTCTGTTACAGACCCAAGCCTGGATGATGCCGTGGGTAAGGGTGTGTGCTTTACTGAACTCTGTGAACCAAGTGTCTTATTACTGGAGTCAGTGGATTACCTTCTCCAGCATGGAGGAGTATTTTACTGTTTGAGTGTGTAGCAGAACATGATCTGGATGTTTTGGGGGGTGGGTTTTTGGGAAAATACAAGTATCAAAGCTGCTGATGTGGAGAGGAGCGGGGCTGGCCCTGCAGCTTTGGCAGCAGTGGGGATGTGTGAGGGACAGCTCGCTGGAGCCTGCCAGGCAGCTCCACCGCAAGGGTTTCCTCTGGCAGTGCCTGGCAGGCCATGCAGGCCTCCTGTCCTCCTGGTACAGGCCCATGCAGGCCTGAGCTGGCTGTGATTCTCCAGGGCTTTCTGCCCGGCTTCCTAACACTGATCTGGGGAAACTGGGCAGTGTTATGAGTTACAGCATAGCCCAGGTTTTCACAAGCTCTGAAGAGCATAGTGACGCGTACCCTAAACAGTCACGTTACTGGTGGACAAAAAAGGTGTCTCCGCAGATGTTGGGACTCATGTAACTACAAGCTTATATTTAAGTGCCCATTGCAGTAGACAGCAGCTGCTTCTGCTCTGAATTAGGAACGCCATCTAGTGCAATGCAACTAGCTTTTAAATAGTAGCCCCCTCAGTATGAGATGAGATTGCGTGCATGGAAACTGGACGCCCACCTGATAAAATACACAAACTGAAATGAGCTTTAGCTGTTGTCTTCAGGTAGTTTGTCTGTAACTTAGAGGTAGGAGGGCTGGTGCTCTCAACTGCACGATCAAATAAGCATCTACTCAGTGTTTATTCCCTTATCCTTCTGCTTTTAAAACTGTATCTCGTTCTGCACACTGAGGTTGGAGGAAAACTCGGAGTGAAAGTTGGTTTTATCCTTTTGAGAAAGGGAGGCAGAGGGATGGTGATCCTGAACAGCAACACATGGGGGGCAGTGTCAGCTGTGCATGGCCAGCAGCCTGGGCCGTTAGTCACCATGACTGCACAGAGAGACCTGCAGTAGCACCAGCGCATGACTGACCTTGCTGAGCAATGGCCCGGAGACCCGTACGTGTGAGAGCAGCCGTGTCTGCCAGGCTGACCCCGAGCAGGCACGTTCGTCCTCTGTTCAACTTGCAGGAACTGGCATTATGGCAAAAAGGCAGCATCCCTTCCCCTGCACGGCATCCCTCCTCCCTTTCTCTTCACGCACTCTTTAGAAGGAATTTATTGCTGGGAACAGAGCTTGGGGTCAGGGGAGGTTGAGGGAAAGAAAAGGCCTTTAGAAGTGTTACAGCTGCTGGTTTTGCTGCAAACAGCAGGTAAGGTGTTTTAAATTCAGTGTTGGGATACCTATAGGAAAGATAGCTACTTGTCATTGTAAATATTATTGTTGCAAGAGACACAAGTTACAGTTGTTTAGGGTTTGCCTTTTGTTGGAATATAATCAGAACCTCTGAGCAAAACAGCTTGATTGCTCTGAATTTGGATGCTTGCCAGCCTAGAAATAGAAGGACATCCGCAATCCACATGGAAGTAGCAGAGTATTTTAGTAGAAAACAATTTGCAGGGCCATAAAGTGTGGTGGTTTTTTGGGGTGTGTTTGGGGTTTGTTTTTGCTGTTAGTTTTTAAACTCTTGCTCTAAGTTGAGATCTAGTGAGATGTTCACAGCAGGGCGTAATGCAAAACATGAATCTGTGCTGACAGCAGATCTTATCCTGGAAGGACAAATACAAATAGTGCAAAAGGTTTTCCACAGTTCTTCCTCCGAGTCAGACTGATGTCCTCCTTGCCTCCTTTCCAGTAACATTTTGCTGTGCTCGTGCCTGTATATGCACACACATGTTCTGTTTTCTCTTAATAATTAAGATTTGATGTTAGTGTTAAGGGAAATTATGGTAAAGATGATGAAATATGAACAGCTGTGCTAATGCTTTGGTTTATGATTAACATTTATGATCTTGGATAGGCTTTAGTTTATCCAAATTCATAACCTTTTAATATTTGAGGGCTGTTTGGTTTTTTTGGAGGGAGTTGTGGGGTTTTGGTTTGAGGTTTTTTTGGTGTTGTTTGGGGTGTTTTGGTTTAGTAGTTTATGGGTTGTTGGTTTTTTGGTGGGTTGGTGGTTTTTCAGGGGTTTTCTGAAAGGTGCAGAAGATGAACCCTGTGAGCTGGTTTGTAGTGTCTGAATGATGGCCTCCCTTCGTTTTGCTGGAGGTTTGCTCATGTGTGCCGGAGGTCAGGCCTGTCTTGCATATCTGAAGAATGAGCTCTCATTGCCTAACACAAGGCTTGTTGAAACCAATAATAATTGTTTTGGCAATTTCAGTGAGCTCTGGCTCACCTTCCTGATCTGCAAATTGAAACAACCAAACAAAACGCAAAACCTCGTGGTCAGAATTTCCACTTGCTTGTTTCTCAGCAAAGTCTCACTGTGTAGTAGCTGAACCTCTCAGTGCTCTTCCAGCCAGTGAGATACACACGTGGTTATGCCAATGTTTGTGAATCATCACTAATGATTTTCAGTCTAGGTTTACAGCTGATAGTGGCATGCTGGTTTGTATTTTCCCTCAAGAGCAGTAATCTGAATAGTTTACAGCTCCTGCCCTTTCAATCCAGCAACCATAGATAAAAAAAAACCCAAACAGTTAATACCAGGTCATGTTCTGTGTGGTTTTACCATGCAAAGGGAGAACGCAGATAAACATGTGCATCCCCACTGACTCCCAACGTCAGCCATCTGGTGTGTGGAAATTATACTCGGGTTGTTAACCAGATCCATCTGAAGTATTGCATGTATTTGTTGTTTGTTTGAGAAAGTTGATCTACATTGTCTCCTTGCCAATAAATTTTATGGTAAGAAGCTGATGAGGGAAACAAATTTTAGATTACTATTGAAAGCTAAGCAAGAAGGGGGTAGTGAAGTCATTACAAGACAGAATGCATGACTAGTAGCATGCGGAAGCTGTTACTCAAAGTCCTCAGTGCTTTATAGGAATGGCCACTACTACCAGAGTGCACCTTGAAAGACCTCAAGTATTCCAGTACTATTGCCTGTGCCTTACTAAACAATCATGCAGATTATAAAGTGATGGATGTTAAAGAGTTTTTGAAAGGTAACTGAGATTGTTAGGGAGGCTGGGAATGGGTCTTGTAGAAGAGAAGTTACTTTCTTAGCCTTGACAGTGTTCCCCAAGAGGCTTGTGTTCAACTTCATGGCTTTTGGATCTTTCTCTGTCCCCTCTGAAAGAGGCAAACCATCTCTTACCTGGGAAGATAAAAATGAGATTCACTCATTTTAAACCAATCTGTTTTAAAAAGAGATGGATTGGCTGTGGCTTTTGTCCTTACGTATTGTTTAGATGGGCATTTTAAAGTGATTTCATTTCTTATCAGCTTGGCTGTGCCAGCGGAACAGCTTGTCTGTAGGAGGCCTGGATCTGAAGGGTGCTGCAGCAGTCTGCAAGCCGCAGAATCTATTTGGGGGAAAGCACATATCTGTGTGTGCTGTGTACTCCAGCCAACACCACGAGTAATTTAATAAGTACTGGGGAGAAAACAAACAAGTATGTGTATTTGATGTTGCAGTTGGATTGAAAAGTACTGTGTAGGTCCGAGTATTTGGCATTCCTGGGGTGGATCAAGACAGAAATAGTAACAGGGCAGGCTGAGACGTCAGCAGCGTTGTGCTGACCAAAACATGTACGTGTATCAGAAGACATCAAGTGGGAGAAAGAGCTTTGGGGTGATGTTAAAATGATGGGGTCACACAAGTAGATCCCCATCATGTCTTTTAATTTCCTATATGTTCCTCTGTCTATCAAATGATGAAAATTATGGCTGAAGAACTGATGGGAAAAAATGACAGGGAAAACAGCTGATGCTCAAGGAGGAGGAATTAAAATGAACTTAAAGTTGTCCTTTTGTGCCATCACCATTGCACTGAATACTATCAAAAGCATGCTTGGTGGTAGCTTCAAAAGAACGAGCCAGGGGGTGGGGGGCAAAGCTGGAGCTGAGCACCTTGTTGCAGTTAAGTTCTGATTAGTCTGAACAGATCAGAAGAGCTCCTTGCAAGAGAGTTGTATAATTTGTTAAGGTACTGATCACAGGACAAAGAGGCTGACAAGAAGCAAGGGCTGCCACTTGCCCTCCCCACTGTGTTGGCTCGAGTGCTTGTGCAGCCACCAGGGAAATGGACTGGTGACTGGTGAGGGAAGAGAAGCTTAGTGATCCCAGGTAGATTAGAGTCACAGAATAGAATCACAGAATCAACGAGGTTGGAAAAGACCTTTAAGATCATCAAGTCCAACCATCGTTCACAGAATAATTTTTTACTTCCTGGAATGTTTGGAGAATGGTGTTTCATTCAATAAAAATTTTCCAGATAACTCGAGCAGATATGTTAAAAAATGAGTTCCACTTGAAATGCATTCACTTAAAAAATCATTCTTGCATGAACAATTTCAAGTAGTAGGTGTAGCCCAGATTCCTTCCAGTTTGCCTTATAATTCCTCTTAGGTTTTTGTCTTGTACAGTCGGTATGTCCCATCTCTGGCAGCACAAAGCTTTCCTGGCACGCAGGGCAAGCGATCAACTAACTGATTACGTATATGAGATTGCTCACATGCAAAATGACATGAGATGCACAGAGGAAATGCTTCTCTTATATATTGTTTGTAACAATATTATATATATTATATATTGTTTGATTTCTATTTATTAGTGTATATTTACCGAATCAGGGATCTGTGATTCCTTCTTTTTTTCAAATTGCTTGCAGAAGTGAGGTACATGAGAGCTTACTGGACAGACACTTCTGTTTTGCTATGTTTGGAAGCAGCTGAGCAGTAACAAAGTTAGAAACTATTTTAAATGTGCACAGTCTAACGCTGAATATGTTTTTCAGTCTTAGTGGCACAGTACATCCTTGCTGCAGAAGCTGCATAAATGGAAGTTTGCCATCAGACAGCATAGTTTTCCATAGCTCACATTGTGTCAGGAAACCACTTTTGCAGTAATTGGACCTCTTGAATAACTGTTTCAGGAAAGCCAGTCCTCTAGCTCGACTTTCAGTAGGTGATCATTGGTGTGGTATTTGAGAAAGTGTCAGTGGTGGGGAAGGCAAGGCTCTTCCCTTCCAAAGTGGGATGCCTGAGAAGTTGAGTGTGCTAAGAAGAAAATAGGAAATCTATGTATGCAGTAGACTGTGCAGTAGGGTGGAAAGAGGAGGAGAGAAAAATATGCGTCCACGTAGCGTGCCTGTAAGTAGAGTAGAAATAGGAGAGGAGGCAAATACCTGCATCCACATACTGTGCCTCCATGCTGCTGCTTCACAAATGTCCATAAATATTCCCAGATTTTGCAGCAGTATTTCACAGAGGTGGTGTAATTTAAAGCATCTGGTTTTCCATGAAGTTATTCTGCTGTGCACGTGACACAGCTTTACTGCTGTTTTGATGTGGGGCTGGTGGAATTGGGTGTATGCATATGTGGTTGAGGAGAAACAGGGGGATTTGACCTGGGGCTTTCCAAATTTCTGAGACCACCACTTTAAATACATTTACATGATTGCTTTAAATGCAACTGCATGGTTTGGCAGGTAAGCAGCTTTCAGACTGCCCATTTAAAGTAAAGACTAAGTTTTCAAACTGTTTAAAAGCTGGCAAAATTCAGTCATCTCTGAAAGTGGCAACACCTTCAAAATAGTAGGTTCTTCTTTACTCTCAGGTGAAGAGTTACACAGAATCACAGAATCATGAGGGTTGGAAGGAACCTCTGGAGATCATCTAGCCCACCCCTGCTGGCAAGGCAGGGCCATCTAAAACAGGTTACACAGGAACGTGCCCAGGCAGGTTTTGAATGTCTGCAGAGAGGGGGACACCACTACTCTCCTGGGCCGCTTGTTCCAGTGCTCTGCCACCCTCAATGTAAAGAAGTTCTTCCTCATGTGAGGTGAAACTTCTTGTGTTTTAGTTTATGGCCATTGCTCCTCGTCCTGTTGTTGGGCACCACTGAAAAGAGTCTGGAACCAGTGTTTCACAATTCAGTGGATGCATAGTTTTTCCCTTCCCACCTTTCTTGATGTATGGTATCAAGAGTAGAAACCACTGAGAAGGATGCTTGCCGTACCTTGTATGTATTCTATTACCATGCAGGAACATGACCTAACTGATTTGTCAACTATAAGCATCCTGTTCAAAATGACTTTCATGCTGGACATACATTGTTGTCTGAAAAGCACAGTAGGTACTTGTTGCTAACAGTGGTGTAAAGTGTTAACCGTCCTTTCTTTTTCTCTTTCCTAAAGCTTATACAATGAGGTCAGAAACCTGCTGCGTGCTAGAGAGAGAGAGAGAGGAATTAGGGAAGCTCAGCAGGAGGAAAACAAGCTCCCTGAGAAGCCTCCCCTCTTTGCAGCACCCTATAAGGTAATGGTGGGGGGATGTGGTGGAGAGAGAGGAGGGGGAAGGATGGTTGGAGTAGAAGAGCAGAGCTGTGGCTTCTGCATATGGTGTAGCAGACTTGAGTATGATACGTGCAGAACCAGCATCTTCCCATCTGCTCAACTTAGACTCATCAGAGTATGTGTTTAAAGCTCTGAAGATGGTGCAAGTGCAGTAAGGTCTTTGGGTTGGGCAGATTCATTTGGGGGCTACTTCCTGTAGTTTGGGAGTTTGAGGGAGAGCAGCTTGCCTGCCTGTCTGTGTGCAGCTGTGATAGAAACAAACAGGTCTGATGTTAGTGTTCCTGAAGACTGCAGGCACACCTACAAGTTTAGCTCAGAAGAATTAATACTGAGTAGAGCAGTCCCACTTGCTTTGGAGGGACTGCATTGCAGGATCAAGACGAGCTTGCATAACTTTGCTTGTGGTGGTACATTGTGATGAAATTAAGATCCTGAAGAATCTCTCTTACGGAGCTGAATCTCTTGAAGTTGAGGGTCCAAGCTTTTTCACTTTCTGCCTCTGTTCTTTTGTTGCAGACTGATAAAGCAGATGACTTGTCAAACCAAATTCGGAACGTGCTGGGCAATTATGAGGATATCAAGGGGCTCATCAACTCCAAAACCCAATGGCATTTCCTAGGGCTTCACGAAGTTCTTCCTCCGGTCTCACCTGAAGCACCTGATTTCCCACACTTCCTTGATGAAAATATCAGCCCTACGTTATCATCTTCATTCCACGACACAACCCACCATCCATCTACTACGGCTGTAACTGCTCCTCGTGCTCACCCCTCAACTCCCTACGAAATGGCACAATCAAGAGCAAAACCAGATTCAGGTTTGCACGTCCGGAATGGCAGCTCATCCAATGGTCAGAGCCAAAGTCGGAAACGCAGTCGTGGCGACGTGGAAAGTCCTGAAGGTCTTCATCGCAAGCGAAATGACAGGCGTGCGGCTGGTGAAGGTCGTGCTGATGATCTGGACTACTCCATTTTCTCATTTTCTTCATTTCTGACCCCCTTGCCTCCTCCACTGGAACCTCTATCACCTCTACGTTCTGACCTGCACGTCAGTTCCAAGTCAGAAAAGAGCAGCAAAAGCCAGGAGCTGACCTACAGTCAAACAAAATCATTTCAGGACCTAGTGACAGGTTCAGAGGAAGAGGAAAGTCAGGACAGCTCAGACATTAACCTGACCAGCAACACTCGGCCTTTCTCTCAGAGTTTTCCCACAGCTTTACCATCAAAATCCAGTGCGATGCAGCAGAAACCAACTGCCTATGTCAGACCAATGGATGTCCAAGATCAGGCAGCAGAGGGATCACCGGATCTCAAACCTTTCCTGGAGGAATACCATAGAGAGCCCTTTGAAAAGATCTCAGATTTGAAGGTGAATGCCAGAGCCAAGCTATCCAAACTGGAAATCCCTTCTGAGCCCATAAAGGTGAGTGCCATTGTTGGGGGGCTCTGTTGCCAGCAGGGTAAGTTGAGCTATGGGAGAACAGGTCACCAAAGGGCAGAGACTACGAGAAGCTCTGATGGCTGTGCACACATGATCATTTTTAGAAGGTGTATTTTGAGAGTGCCTTTTGCCAGTACATCTGGGGGAGATACCTGGATGGTGAAAATGCAGCACTCGCCATGATTCTGTGTCTTTATTTTCAGTGAGGCTGCAGCAGGCCTTATGGTTAGAGAGGCTGCTTCTGTTGCTATGATTTTTGTTTTGCCTGTAAAGATTGTTGAAAAGAAGAAGGGGGAAACGGCACGCTGAGGAGGTCAAGGGGTGATGTACCTACAGTTAGTGCATGCAGAGCGTCAGTACTCGGTCTGAGTGCTGGGGAGTGGAAGTCCCATATCTTCTCTGAGTACTGGGACAGCTGACTGTGCAGCGAGTTCTGTGGTCACCTGGTAGGTTGAAGGGTTTTGGGCTTTTGGGGGTTTTAGGTAATTGTCTGTGAACACCACAGGGTTCTCCTAAGTAAATTTGTAAGATCTAACTGTAGACCCTCAGGAAAGTATCAATGTAAACAAAAAATATCCTGAAGATTTCTACCAGATGGAATTAGCCCTTGGGAAGCATGACACCGTTCTGTTTCCTGCTCCATCGAATGCTTTTTGAGCAATTTCTTGAAGTAAGTTTAGTGCAGAAGTGGAGTTCCAAATCATAAGCAAGATCCTGAAAGCCCTGTAAAATTCTGCATTCAGGGAAAGACTGTAGGCTCTTTCTTGTCCCCCAACTATGAGCAAAAGGAGCAGAACTCTGTTGTGTTTGTTGCTGTCAGCAGAAGGCAGCCTGGGCTGCAAGCTCAAGCATATCTTGGTTCTACTCACTGCACTTGTCCTTTCTCTGTCAAGGACTGAGACCTAAGGCAGCTGAGCAAGGAGAGCAGTGGAGATAGTTTTCAGATTGTATTTTGCCTTTATAATAGAAAGGGAGAGTGTGGGTGCGATCTGTGTTTTGTGGAAGAGGGTGTTGATCAGCTGCAAACGGCTGTAGCCAATTTCTTGTGGAAAATGAGAGGAAATGGGCAAAATGACATTGATGGGAAGTTGTGAAAATCCTTTAATGCTGAGAGACTTTATTTGCTTCAAAGTAGGCTTGGCAGTGTACATCCTATCTCAAAATAATAAAGTGCACTGTGGCCTGTATTTCATTATTTGCTTGATGGGACATTTTACTCCTGGGGGAGAAGTAGTGCAGGCCCTTACCTTCTTCATTGCAAAAAAGGTAAAAAGCGTTTATGGGTTTAATATTTTAGATAGGGCAGCATTATCTATGATGCCATATGCTAAATGAAGCTCCTTTCTCCCTTTCCATTGAGCACTTTAGTCTGAATACAAATGCCCATAAAAATCCTACAGCTGCCAGAGCACGAGTAGCATTACTCATGCTGGTGCAAGAGTACTATTAGATCCATGGCAGTATAAGAACGTAATAAAAAGGGATTTCAAGATAAAGAAATGGTTTTGCACAAACCAAACCCCTAGATTTAATTATATGCTTAGTCCTTTTTGAAGCTGATAGATGAAACCTTTCACGAATGCGCTGGAATGATCCTCATTTGAGGTAAGTATCTTATAGGCTGTGACCTCTTACTCTTTTCCGTGTATAGGTGTTTTGGATAATAGCCCTGTAAGCTCTAGCGAAAAAAACATTGCATCAGTTTCTGCCTGTTTCAGGTGTATCATCGTAGTATTTACTTACTCCTGTTTGATTTAAATGATCAACTTATATTTGATGATACATTCATTGAGTGCTGAAGGCTGGAGCATGAAGAGGAAGAAACAGTGTGGTTGCACACCTGGATATATTCCCTGTGTGCTGGATGTACAGTACAAAAGAGGTGACTGAGGAACAGAGCTGGGCTGATTTGTTTTTAGGAAACATCCAGTGAGTTGTGTTTGCAGGTGAAAGATCTGCCCAAAGGAAGGATCTTGGGAAGGCTGAAGAGGGGGTCCCTCGGCTGAAGAGTTGGCCTTCACTTTTGTTTTTGGTGAAATAGGAGCTGCAGGGGAGCCCCCTGCCCTCCCATGACTCTGACAGTGAATAGGTCTAGAATAGCAGAAACTCTGCTGTCTTCCCTCTTCCAGTAACTGGGAGCATGGTTTTACAAATTTCATTTAAACTGTTCGTCCCCAGTTGTACTGAACAGCCACATGCCAAATACAGTTTTTCTCATCATTTCTCTTGACATCACTTAGGAAAATCATTTCCTCTACCTCATGTTTTTTGGCTAATTGAATTTCTAAGGCATGTGTCACCTGCAGCTGTGAATTCACTGTTGACAGCTTCTGTTCATGGCAACACTGACAAGTTAAGCTTTCTAGTCTGAATAGACAAGCAGATTCACTGCAGAGTGAATTAATCCTCAGTGGCTAACTGTGCAGTGACTCACTTTGCATTCACATAAAGAAACTGGACAGCTCTTTCCTCCCTCCCCCAAATAAAAAACTTCACTTTCAAACATATCTTTAAGGCATCTTTCCAGATTTACTGTGAGAAGACTTAAAAATATAGCATACATGAAGCTTAGGTGTATCCCTTCTCCTAATGTGCCAGGTTTTACCTCTTCCCCCAACACCTAAAAAAAGATGCTTTTAAAGCATCTTTGCTTAAATTCTTTTCATGTCTTCAGAAGAGCACAGCACCAACAGAGATCCTTGTATTATCTCCATTAACAAAGATTGTGACGTCTTAAAGGGAACTGGCTTGACAGCAGGGCCAAGAAGCAGTGAGGCTGGTGAGAAGCAGTGAGAGCGAGTGTTTATAAATTCTCCATAGGGCATAGTGTCTGGAGGAATGTACAGCACTTGATGCTCACTGGAGATTTGGCTTTGTTTTCCTGTCAGTTTTGTAAATATTAGGGAGTAGCTCCTTTTTATCTCATGTAATGAGACCTCATTGAACTCTCCTCTTTCACCTGCAAACTGGGAAGCAACCCACTTAAAAAAACAAAACAACAACAAACAGTGAAGAAACCCATACATGTGAGGTCTTTCTGGTAACACTGTATTATCCTTGAAGCACAAGGTATGCACAGAGATGTCTGTGTTCAAAATGGGATTGCTATCGTAGAGTTCTATTCACCTTATTTATGAACAGTCACAAGCTAAAACGTGATTGTTGCTTAGTATATAGTAGTGACTCAATACCTAGAAAGAAGTTTGGATGACAAAAATCAAGTCCGTTCTAGAAAAATAACTTTTGACTTCTCTCAATGGCAAACGAGCTTTTCTACTGGCCAGAGTGGTCAGACAGGTGAACCCTGTAAACTACAAATAAATATATTGCTTTAATCCTGCATCCTTTAAAAATGAAAATCTTAACAAATATATATAGCACTGTTCTTTGGTCTTACCTAATGAATACCTAGCATTAAGCTAAAGAGTTGTCTTTCTACCAACATATTTGTTATGATTTATTGCATTTATTCATATCATTTATCATATATTTATTATCATTAATAGAAGAGAGATTGGTCTTTTATTTCCCCTCTCCTCTTTGTATTCCTTTATAACTATTATTTCTTTCTTCCCCCCCTCTTTGCACCAAGAGAGGTAAGTAACTTCTCTCCACAGAGCATCTCTAGGCACCATTGCAGAATATTTGTCTAAATTTGGTTGTTAAGTCCATCACTTTGCAAAGCAATGAGAGACTGAGAAAGAGTAGTTAGGTGGCTATTTGTGAGTCCTGCAGAGAGCAAGAGCAGGATAAATAAGGTCAGACAATAATTTCCATAAACTGTGTTGCATCTTTCCAGATGACTCAGGAGTCAGTGTCTCATCCAGACTGCTGTGGGAAACTTGGGCTTAAACGATCTGTCATAGTATATTAATCACTGGGAAGTTTTTTGATTGAGGCTTTTTTGCTTCTTGTTCCTCCTAGGAAGTCCTTGTGATCAGCTTTCCTTGCTGGAATCAGATATGATTCCAACACAGCATTTAGACCGTTGCCTTTCTCGTGGGCAACTGTAAAGAGTGCTGTGTTTAAAAAGGAGGGACAAAAACTAACCAACCAAACAAAAAATCAAACAAGGAAAAAAAGGAAAGAATCCCGTGGTCCTTGGTAGTTTGCAAAATCAGGAGCTAACAAGTGAATTGTAAGAGAACTTAAGAGCACTTCTGGTTTTAGTTACCACTGCTGTACAGAACAAAATCAGTACTTGTTAAATGTTACATGTGTAAACAGCTACTTCTTTTCTGTACTAACCAATTTTCAGTCAATGGCAGTATGTTAATGAGTAAAATTTATATCCTGCAGTTGTGGGTGTGAGTAATTTTCCAAACCTTCATCTGTTCTATGGTGACTAAACCACAAGTTTTATAGAGGTATGTGAATAAACATGAATAGAAACATTCCAATATAGTACTGTTGAGAAGGTATCAAAATGAATAGATAATCCTGTCTTCAAAGCATGGTTTTAGTAGTGGGCTCTGATAAGTCAAGCAAGAAGCAATAGTTTGGAAATGAGAGAAAAACCAGGAAGTGCTATAAGCTGCTCTGTAAAGCTCCATCTGTCTAACACAGCAAATGGCAAAACATCCGTATGACACAAATTTTCACATTTCTCCTGAGTGCTTGGCATTATCAAGTTAATATTCTTGAAGTGCAGGGCAGCAGAAATGAGTGGCTGGCTTCTGAGCCAGCGTGGAAAATGTCAGAGAAACGGTTTTGCTGGATCCCTCGGGTTTCCTAACTCTTTTTCAAGCTGTGATTGTCTAGTGCCAGGTGTGTGAGTTTGTACACAAGAGTGAGAGGAAGGTAGCGTGTGCCACTGGGGCTGCAGTTACGTTGGGCTGTTTTCCTGCCTCTGAAAGATTATTTTTGGCTCTTCCAGAAAAGTCCCATCAATATAATATATATTGATCTTGAAATAGCATCTTGAAGCCTTAAACATTGCTGTCGTTGCTTAAACCTGTGCTGCCCTTCTGCCCCCCGCAGTGATGATGGTAAAGTCCTTTGCAAACTTAGGAAAAGTTAAATCTTGGCAGCAGGACCCAGCCTGGAGACCAGCATGAATTGCCATATCCTGAACAGTATTCTGAATTTGAAGCCAAGCATTTAACTGCACCTTGCAGGTGGTTGCTTTATAGTCAACTTTTTTACTTCTGAATAGCAAGGGGACTAATTTTAGTTGGGTGAGTGACAAATGTTACTGCTTCTCTAGAACTGGCTTAGAAGAATTTTGGAAACTACTATTTCTCACTTTTTAAGTTCGTAACAGTTTCTGTGCAAATCTTTTGAATGCAAAGGCAGCATCTGCTTTTGCAGTCAAAGCTTATTTGCTTTCATAGCAACTTAAGGAAAGCAAAATTCAGTGAAGGGAGTAGACTGCAGAAAAATAATTATTAAATAGTTTGGGAATGGAAGTGGTGTTTCTTGACTGTCAAGCAGCCACTGCAGTTGCATTACCATTACTGGTTTGTGATGCAGCTTATTTGGGATAGTAAGTTCACAAGGGAGAACCCTTAACTACCAGCTGCTGGGGTAGTGTGTCAGCAAGGGGTTGGTTGGTTTTAACTGTTTTTGTTAAGCTGTAGTGGTTGTTTTCAAGCTTTTGTGTGGATAGTAATAGCCCGACACTCCTAAAAATCTGTGTGGAAACAAGGAAGCTGTGTCTTTGGTTATTGTTCATATGGGGTCTGCTGGTATGCAGCTCTGTTGTGTAGTTGCATCTCAAGGATTTGTGGACAAGAAACAGCAGATGAAAATGGAAGTTGGGTTCCTTGCTTGTGGGGTTCACATCATGAACAAAATTCAAGAAGGTTGTGATTAGCAGCAGAAGCATTACAAGAGGCATTTCACACTGCTAATATGGTGGTTGTTACTGCCTAATATTATGACTAATAAACAAGAAAAGTTATCTGGAAAGCCTGAGGAGAGGGCAGATGATAGCCAAACCTTCCAACAAGGCAACTTCAAAGGAAGCACTGAATGAGGGAGAGGTGGCAGGCAACATGCATGTTAATGAGCTTAAAACAAACACAGCCACTGACAGCTTATCACTGCCAGCTTCAAAAGTAAAGCCAGACATTTATCTATGAGGAGGAGGTGACTATGGTGGCCTGCACGGCCCATTTTGGCTCTCGGAAGTGAAAGCAGTTGATACCTTTTATGCTCTTACATAAATTTTATTTCTTTTTCTCCTCATTGGCTGTAGCAACTGCATTGCAGGTACATCCAGGGGCACTGACCCTGATCACTGCTGCTTGGGGTGGTTTCATTGACACAAGCAGTTTGAACTCTTTTGGTTATGAGGTCAGGATTGCATGCAGCTTTTGCATTTTTAAATGCAGATTTTTGACTTCTTTATCATCTCACTTGATGTACGTGTAGTATCTTAGGAGGAATCACAGTCAATCCCAGTGGACAGGGGAGAATTATATGGCAGTGCTGTGTTTTGGTTTGTTGGGTGTTTTGTGCTCTTCTAAACCAAGCGATAGCATGCAGGTGTAATTATGTGCACAGAAAAAGCTACTTGTATTTGATTTAATGGGTGAGTCCCACTGGATGTGAAAGACTTTTTTTTTTTTTTTTCCCTTGTGTGTCTTTTCTTTGGAAGAAATGACACGTTTTATCCAGGCTGTAAATAAACCAGCAATAAAATGCCAAAGCAGCTCTAATAGCTCACACAAAACGTCTTGCACCAACCTGTTTGTAGATTTTGGAAACTCTGCACCGTTACTTGCACAAGTGGAAAGTGCCAAAGGGACAGATGTTGCCAATTTGAACCATACAGGGGGAAGGCAAATATTGCTAAGCAACCGTGTGCTTGAGAGAGCATTTTTCGGAGAGGAGCCAAGGGAGTTATACCTGGGAACGCTCACAGCTTCTCATGGCTTGGTGCGAGGGAAGAGATTAAAAGTTCTTTCCTGTCAGGGCTGACGATGCCAGCACAAAGGACACCATAACCTATCGACACTGATTAGGGCTGACAGGGGAATGGATGAAAACAGGAAATCTCCCTTGCCATGTAGGAAGGCAGTAAGGCATGTTCACAGAGGTAAGTGCATCACACAGATGTGACTTGGTACTAAGCTGCCTCTGCCAGGATGATACCAGCACTGGCTTCACCGGGAGGAGGTGAAACCCAGGCAGGCAGCCAAGCCCTGTGAAGCTAGGAGGGCATTGCCTGGGTCCATCTTTCACATCTGGCTGGGAGCAGGTTGCTGAAGGGGAAGGCTTGGCTGGGCCAGGGAGCTGTTTTCAGTGTGTCCTGTAACTGAAGGCTGTCTCATGTAAATTAACTTCTCTAGTGAGTGTGAAAGAGCTACCTGTGTATAGTTGCACTCCTCCCCACCAGGCAGCACTTCATAGCTAAGTGCCAGGCTGGAGGTCATCCTCCAGGTGGTCCTGAATGCCACTGCAGATGTTTCCTCAGAAAGTGAATTTGCCTGTTTGAAGTCTCTGAATTATTTTGGCAATATGCCTTTAGTATCTTGTTTGAGAGATGTGTTTTCAGGAATAAAACACAGATTCGTCTTCCTCCATTGGGCATCATGTTAATACTCTCCTAATGAGATTTTGAGCACCTTCTGTTCTTTGATCTGATTCTTTGCATTGTTTGAGTGACAGGAAATGGTACGCGCTTTGTGTTTTCTTACATCATGGGATTTTTATTGGACACCAGTGAACCACAGTGGAAGTAGCAGTTTGCAGTTTAAGGATGCTCCATAGGCATCATCTGCATCAGGACAGCAATGTGTGTTATGATGACTCTGGTGGTACTGCTCTTGCTTCTTGGTCTCTGTTGTGCTTAATTGTTTTAAGAGGCAGAGTGTTTTAATTCTGAATTGGAAACGGTGATATTCCTATCTTTTTTTATCTGCTTTTCAACACACTAATTTCTTTATAAACTGTGTTAACAGCGTTACATTTCCTTGCCAAATTGTTCAGTTGGTCAAATGGTTCATAAATGTCACTAGATAGAGAGGTGTTCTTTTTGCATACTGTCAGGTGTAGCAAACAGTGTGAGACGTGATCTGGGCAGTCCATCCTGCTCCAAGCAAAAGGTCCGGGTGTGTTTCCCAGAGAGGCTCTGCTGTCAGCCCAGCTGCCTTTGCTGGCAAGAAGAAAACCTTTGGCAAGCAGACTGCAGCTGCTTTTGCATGTACCTTTGGCAAGCAAACTGCAGTTGTCCAAGGACATGACTTAGTGGTGGTAAGGTAAGGGCTTGATGCTGCTGAGTGTCCTCTGTCCCCTCCCTTCTCTGCAGCTACCTTCATCTAATAAAAGGCATTACTGCTTTCTGAGTCCTGCTTCTGTGGGATACTGAATTTAATCACTTTGGCCTTTCTGCCAAGTCTAAAGATGGAGCTTTCCTTGAATCAGAGGAAGGAACAACTGTTATGTTTGCCTTGGCTGCTAAGGAAATAATGCTCAATATATCAGTAAAAAGTGAAACTTCACCTAACCTCCCATTACTTACAGAAACTCCAGTTTGAGTGACTTATCCAGGTGTTCACTTTCCTGTCAAGATAAATAGTAACTACTGCTATTCAGCTACTGCATAGCTTAGATTATGCCACAGCCAAAAATATTATCTTGGCTGGCTTATTAAACTTAATTAAGTCAAAAGAAAAATGTATCCATTAAGAAGAAAACCACAGTTTTCAGATCTCTTTTCCTTTCACTGGTTGAATTTAAAAAGAAAAGCAACAGCATAGCAATACTCACTTTTTCTTTGAGAAATGTTGAGAAAGTTTTCTGTACTAGTATAATTTTGAGATAATTTATTCCTCTTGAATCAGAGCCTAAATCCAAATATTTGTTTTAATGCACTATTGAATTCAATAAACAAAGCATTACCAAAGGGAAAAATTCCTAAAGTTTAGAGATCAACCCACAGAAATGCAGAAAATTTTGAGTGAGCAGTTCCCCATGTTTACTAAGGCTAAATGCTATATATATATTTACAACTATTTTTCTGTGTCACTAGAATGAACACACTGGCAGGGTGACTGCTCATTTTAAGTCTATTACAAAATAAACAATGTGTGGAGTGATTCCTTATTAACACAGTGGTATATATTTCTTTTAAAACTTGAAGTTCTGTTTATTTTTTTCTTTAACGTGGCATAAGAACACTATTTTTTTTTTTTAAACATGCTTTATGCACATAGCATTTTGAATAGCAGTAGCTTATGAAGTATGCTGTAGGTTTTGGAAGATGGAGGGTGAATTCATGTAACAGGAGATAAAGTTATGTCAGATTTGGATCCTGCCAACCTACTGCTGGTTATACAAGGAATATTTTGGTTTCTTTCATCATCCTGTCAGCTCATTGCACTAAGTTGTAATTCAGACTTGGTTGGATGCCATCTGTTCACTAAAGATGGAAGGTGCAGTATTTTCAGCCTGAATGTTTTCACTTGAAGCAAGCATTTTGCTAAAGGTGCTTTTGGCTGTGATGTTACTTGTCTATTTGCAGTTTTGCTTTGTTAATCCTTAGCTGGATATGCTGAAAGAATACCATCTGCACTTTACCAATGCAGAGGACAGACTGACTTCCCTTGCCTCCTCGGTTTTCTGCACTGCAGAGCAGAATCAGCTCCGTTCCTTCCCCTTTCTGCTAACACAGCATACATTTAACCACAGTAATACTACATGTTTCCATAATGAAAGCAAGAAGAGAAGCAGTCTGGTACTTATTTTTCTGTTTGCTATGGTAGCAGTAACCCCTTGGGTATGTCCTACTCTTTCCTTAGACATTTCCTCAGAGTCTGAGAGCCCACAGCCTTCTGAGGTATGCATGTAGGGGAACAACTTGTCTGGTTTGTAGGAGGTTGTTTGGGGAGTTCATGCAAAACTATCCTGATGTAGAGACTTTGCCTGAGGGGGCATAAAGAACAAATTGCAGTACACAGGGTGTCGAACCTGGTCGATCGTATGACTGCTAATTATTAACCTTTCTGCTCACATCCCAGAAGTATTTCAAATTTGAGTAATTTGCAGTGGTTAATGGAAGCTTTTCACACAAATATTGCCATCATATAGACAATTTTGTATGAAGGAATGTATAGCCAATGAAACAGTAATACAGAAAATCTGGAAATTAGCTTAGAGGTCAAGACCCATAAGTAATTAAGTCTTCTCCAATTTGCTGTCCCTAAAAGCTGCTTCAAGGAAAGATGCAGAAAGCTTTTCCTTAGGCAGAGGTTGGCTGGTGTCATGGTAGTTCTGGTAACCATCTCCCCTTGGCTGGATTTTAATTATAAGCCATTTAGACAGTGTGTTAAATAAGCAAAAAAGCTGCCTCTTCCCTCCAGATTAGGCAGACAAGGAAAGAAACAGTGAACTGACCCTCTCCTGTCCTCTCAGCATTGCTTAGTTTTCTGACAGCTGGGAGGCTGAGGGCTCATAGCCTTCCTAATACACCTGATTTAAAGGGATAATTTCTCAAATGCCAGCCAGGGACAAAAGCTCGGCATACACTGCTTAATAATAATAATAAGGCACTTTGTCCCAACCCCAAAACATCAAAATCTAGAAGTATTTTGTTTGTGTGTAGGTCAGTTGTAAAACAATGGCCAAAGTTGCCTTTACAAGCGAAAGGATATCCTGCTATTTTGTTCCTACAGGTCAAGTTCCTTGATTTGAAAGTATTTAAAAACATTTCTTAAATTTCCATTAAGGTTTAAAAATAGCACCTACACTCTCAGTTAAGAACTTTGCTTTCTTAAAAGAGTGAGGTAAAACCCTAGTCCTCTCAGCATATGTGTTTTCTTCTTCCTTTTTTTTTTTTGCTTTGGGAATACTTTCCTTGGACCCACTAGCAAGCATCCCTTCATTCACTTCCCTTCCTCTTGCCTTTCTCTGTTGATACACAGGTGGCTGATGCCTTCCAGCTCCCCTTCAAGTTGTGCGGTCTGTCCCAGGCAGCAGCACAGAGCTGGTGATGCGACTCCAGGCTCCAACCTTCCTCTTCAATTCCTTTGTTTTCCAAATTTGTATTTTCAGTGGTGGCAATGCAGAGAGTTGGCGTGCACTACTGCTCTTCAAAAGAGACACTCAAATAAAAGGGCTCTGTCAGAAAAGCAGTCCTGTTAAGTAATAAAACAGTGCAAGAGCCTGCATCTCTAAGTCTTGTTTGCCAAGTCATTAAGGAAAGTGCACCAAGTGTCACCACTGCCATCATAAATCTAACCAGGCTCATTTTCCAAAGGTAAAGTGGTGTTTGGAAAGAGAAAAAAAGCTTAAGAGAGATGGCAGCAGTTAATCATCTGAGGTGATCCCCAGAATCATAGGACACCTCTCACCACTAAAACCCCTTTTTCCTTGATGGTCTTAACAAATGTAGTTACTGTTTTCTTACCTTTTTGTTGAACTCAAATGCAATTACAATTTGCCATCATCTCAAGTTCACATCAGGGGTTCTGGAAATGAAGTATACTAGCTGTAATAAAATAATGCTTACTACATTACAGTTTTCCATACTAGTGCCAGAGTTATTGTTGACATCAGAAATCAGCCTGCTTGAAGACTGTAGTTCCTATGTGATTTGAAGTTACTTCCAGTATGAATACACAGAGGTTGCATTACTGGCACCGAATGTCCTTAAGAGGTACAGTGAGAGTAGTCAAGAATGGGATGGGAAAGAGTGGGAGTTTAGGAAGAATGTGTAGGCTTTCAAGTGTTGCTCAATTTTTATTTTTATTTTTTTTGGTGAAAGCAGTTGATTCGAGAACCAAAGTGTATCCTTTGTACTCACTTGTATTGTTAACAGGTACCTTAATGCACAGGTTTGAAAACTAACAACTAAAAGACACAAACTAAACCCAACCAAACAGCAGCTATGCTCGGTTTGGATCTAAATGACTAGAATTTAGTTGCAAAATGCCATATGCTTTTAATAGCCTGATTCCTGCTGACCTCCAGCGATACATAAACCTTCAAATGGTTAAATCACTTTAGGAAGTAAAGCTAGAGCTTCTGAGAAACTTGAAACCTCAGAAGTGTGTACCTCATCATTTGAATCTCCTAACTTGTGCTGCATATTTATTTAATTATGGCACTCTGTGGTTTTCAAATAGCTTTGCTATAGTGGATATATCACTTATGCATATATATGTATTAGTCTTAAAACCATTCCTACTAATGATCATATGAAATTTTGCAGATGACTTTGAGGCATGATTTCATGCTCTTTTTCTTTAGAAAAGTATTAAAAATCATTATCTTTCTACTGAGCTGCCTGAGTTGTTTTCCCCTCCAGCCCCTAGAATAATATCAAAGCTGAGATTTCTCCTTCTGCCCTGCTCCTTTCCTGTGATTATTTTATATTAACAAAAATTCATCTGTAAATTCAGTTATGTCAGCAGAGCACAGATTTCTTTTATTTGTTCAGCTGACAGATATTACCAACAAAAATCTCCTGTGACATGAATTTTCTTTACCTCTGCTACTTGTACAGCTTTATCTGTGCCAGTTATAGTGAGCAGCTTTTTTTTTTTTCCTGGAGTAGGCAAGCAGTCAGGCTATTCAAAGTACTGTGAAAATTATCTATCCAATTGACAATGTGGTATTAGAAATGAGAAGATACCTGAAATCATGGCTTACTGCTCTCACTCAAATGCTTTTTATACCTTCAACACTTACATTGAAAAACCCCTTGGGCTTGTTCTGAAGGGAATAAAAGGACACAGACTCAGCCTGTTACTGACATAATATTTATAGATTCCTATTAAGCAGT
>JANHGB010039799.1:0-20092 GCA_026283785.1 Coracopsis vasa
CCCAAAGGGTGCTCAGGCATTGGAACAGGCTGCCCAGGGCAGGGCTGGAGTCACCGTCCCTGCAAGGGTTCACACACCGTGGAGACGAGGCCACAGTGCCATGGGTTAGTGGTGGCCTTGGCAGTGCAGGGGAATGGTTGGATTTGACGACCTCAAAGCTCTTTTCACCCTGGTTGATTCTATGATCTGCAGCACTGCATCAGTCAGCCACAGGTCTCTGTAACACGCAGGGCACCTGAAGTGCCCAGCTGCCTTTCAGCAGAGGATTTCAGCATCTCCCACATTCTAAATCGCAGTGGATTCCTCTTTTTGAAGAGCAGTTAAACCTGCTTTGCCGAGATGTTTGACTACATTTCTTACTTTCTTTTTATAATGAAATAATAACTTTCTGTGCAACTTCAGTCCCAAGAATAATGATCCCACTCGCAATGAGGATCTCTCCAAACACACTCGCTTTTCACCAAAACTGTAAGAGTCAAATCTAGCCTGTTGCTGCTCTGAGCTTTCATTTCCACAGCATTTTGGCCACAATGCTTATGAAATGCTCTCAGCAATGAGGTAGGTGATACCAACACACCAACCAGAGGTCACCGAGCACAAGGATTCACCTTCTGCTGCCTGGGCAACCCATAAATGTGGGGCACTAAGGGCATGGAGAGACTGCAGACAGATCAACAGCGTGTTTTCTCCTTCCTCTAAATCACAGCTGGCTCTCAAAGACTCCCTCATGCCCTGATAGCTTCTGTCTGCAAAGGTTTTGGGACAAATTGAGTGCTCTTGCGAAAGCTCCAAATCCTGATTTTGGGATGAATATACAAGCAGCCCTGTGCACATAAGCACGGAAATTTAAGGCAGCTCAGTGTTACAGCACACAGACACATTCAGTGTACAAAAATAAGATCTTTCTAGAGCTAGATTATAAATAATGCTCATCCTTATCTATTTACTGAGATTGGCTGATGGGTATTGCTGGGTGCAAAGAAAAAGGACATGCAAAACATGCAACAGTTGCTTTTTACCTGATGAATGACTGATTAGGAAGCCTTCCCCACTGTAGCATTTGCTAATTGAGTGTGGGCACATCAGTTCATTTATTCACTCAGCAGCAGCAGAAATCTCCCTTTGTAAAAGCCAAGCTCATGAAGAACATTCCCCCTTCTCTTGTACAGGTTTAACACCTCTCACTTCCAACAAGAAGAGAAGCTGACGTACAAAGCTGCAAAGGTCCTGACCATGGGGATCACAATGCAGTAGCTCTGTCTGAGCAAACAGAGCCTGTTCTCCATTATCCACACTGTCCCACATCTTTGCAGCTGGAAAATAAACCTTGCAGCATCTGCCCCTTCTATTTGGTTGTGCCAGTCGCTCTTTAGAAGACCCAACTTGTCCCAGTTTGTACAAACAGTGGGAAGATCTAGATCTGAAACACTCCATAAATATTTTCTCCTGCTCCTGGTAAGACGAGACCTACAGCCTTTTTGTTCCTTTGTGGTCTTTAACTTGTTTCAAAGGAGGCATTCAATGAGCCCCCTCCCAGGAATAATTTACCACACCATTAACTGAACAAAAAATATCTGGTGTCTGCATTAGGGGCTCAATCACCTTTCAGAGAAACACTGTGAAGGACTCATTACAGTAATTACTAACGAGCTGGCCTCTTTGGGCTGCAAATGTTTTGTGTGTAACTGGCAAAGAGCTGCACTCAGAGCTTCCCAGCTGCAAAAGCAAGCCATCAGACCACTAAATGCCCTTAAAGTGCCAGAGGAAAACATGCTCACAAATGAAGCTGGTAATTTTTTCAGCTTATTAGGTTCTCCTTACAAATCTGACCTGTTGGGAAATGAAAAATGACATCAAGAAGTGGAGCTCTGTGGAGTCGTGGCAGCTCTTGAATAATCAAAGTTTTTCATTGACACCTTTTATTTAATGGTGTAGAAAATTCTTTCAAAGTTGAACTATTTCAATTAAAACAACAATTTTCATCTGTTCTTAAAAGCATGGATGTGTTTCAAATCCAGCAACACCAAAACAAATGTTGTATTTTCTTATTACACTCCCCTCCACCATCGAAAAGCACATATTTTAGTAGAGTAGAAAAGGGATGAGAGTTTGGGAACCATACAATGAGGACAGTGTCCATATTCTCCTTGGAGAAACCATCTCTTGTTCTAAACCTCCAGAGATTATGTACCCAGGAGAAGAACTGTTGGATTTTGCTGTGTCTTTCTGGGGGGTTTTATCAGCCCTTTGGAAAGGATTTTTCTTCTTTGCCTCAGTTTCTTCATCTCTAAATCACAGCTATTGCCTCACGGTAGCGAGCTGAAGTGAACCAGAGTTTGGCCAAAGTTTTACAGATTAAAAGGCACAGTGTTTAGCTAAAATACTGTCAAGGATCATTTAGAAAAGAAACATTTCTTGGGTAATAGTCTCACTTTGGGCTATGAGGATACCGGTGAGCTGCACAAGTGATGCCATGCCTAAAAACTTGCTTATTCCCTCCCAGCTGTACTAGTTAGAGTAATAAATAATATTATCACTCACCCTAAAAGAAAACCCCCAAGTGAAAATAAATTCCTCTGCTACGCTTTTATGTTTTATCATGCTTACGATGGGAAGCCCAGGTCAGAGCATAGAATAAAGCAGCCAGCGATGGGGTACTCCTGCTTTCAGTAGTGCTATAAAGCTGAAAGAGCCTACGACTCCTCCACCAACCTTTAGAGCTGGACTGTTGTTATTTACAGAAGTACTTGAGATGTTTAACTCCCCAGAGAGCTACAAACTGTCAGGCCAGGAACAATGTCAGACTTGGAGAAATACAGAAGTCATGATGCCAAAGCAGTACATTCAACTTCTGCAAGAGAAACCCCATTTACATTTGCCATGAGCTGAAAAACCCCTTCCAAAGCTGGACAAGGCATGGTGGCTTTACAGCTGTTACTTCCTTGTTTCTATTGAGCAGTCATTTTTATGTGGCCTCTTTAGCTAATTCTGTGACTTATTTCATAAACAATAGCTACTTTATTTAGATACAGAGGAAGTGAACAACAGAAATTACGTACGCCAACACAAAGACATCAGGGGCCAGATATCCAGCTGCTATGAGCTGACTTCAGAAGAGCAATGTCCATCTGTGCTTGCATACAGGCAGTGGTATGGTGCTGCTGGGCTACAGGAGGACTGGCTCCTACTTTGACCAGAATTAGCTCCAGGATCTTGGATGGATCACCTAAACCCTTAGAGCTCCAGTTTCCCATCTGTAAATACAAGTTCTGTAGCCTATGAGAACATCATAAGCCATAAAGGCAAGATGCCACCACTGATGAGGGACTCATTTGGTTTTTCCCAGCCATCCAACTACTGATTAGGAATTGTAGTTTAACAAGCAGCTCCTGGTGCAAACAGGATGCTCTATCTTCTTGGTGCCAAAGGTGGAAGAAAACACTTCCTGAAAGGCATTTAACAAAGCATAGGCATTTCTGGGGTTTGAATGAACTGAAATTGCTAGAACACAACTGAGCTTGATGTGTTTCCCACCAAACATCTGGAAAAGAGTGAAAGTAGAGTTAGGTGGTTTTGACTGTTGAGTGACTAATATTGTCTTGCCAATCTCCTGGGGTTGCAATAATCCAAGAGGGTCACCCAAAATCCTGAAACTGGCTTAAAAACCAAGATGTACAAATTAAACAAACTGGGTCTGTTCACATCAGCTCTTGAGATCTTTGTTTCACCCTTAAGATGGTGCTTCCCTTAACCAGAAATGTTAGAAACTTAAAAAAAAAAAACCCAAACCACCAACAAAACCCAACAGAATTGTCACATAAGAAAAAATGTCAACAATGATGAGGCTTGCATTAAAGTCACGAAAACTGGCAACCTGCAAATCTCTCCTTGAATGTGTCTATATTTGCTCTTCATAGCTGAAAGAAGGGATGGAGGATAGTGTTTAAGCAAGTATTTAAATTTCCTTGGGAGCTGCCTCCTTGAGCATCTCTGCTGCTTAAACCGTACGATGTGACACTAAGAAAATGCATGGCTTAGCAGTTCCATCTTAAAAAAACAACCTGTATTGGCAGAGCACTATAAAAAGCCAAAATTCAAACACTGGCTACACAGGTTGATAAACCTCAGCTGAGTACAGAGGATGAGGGGGTCAAGTTTTATCAAGCACTCACAGAAAAGCAGCTGTCTCTGAGAGCCTGGGAGTGGGATTTGGTTCCTGCTGCAGATAAAGGTGACACTGAGGACCACCCCAGATGCTACATCTGCTCTGATACTGCCAGCAGAGCCACACACTATCAATTCCTGCCTGTTCATTGCTTTAGTACTGCATTTCCTTCTCATCCAAGTCCATTAATCCATGAGGTGCAGAAATAACATTACCTGGGTTTGTGGACTGACCTTTTTTCAGTCATTTAAACTATTCAACTCCTGGGAGAACATCCTCTATGGATGCACAATGCCATGGATATTTTGGCTTATTTGTAATTTAGGCAATTTTGACATTACTGTGTCAATTACTGCCCATTGTACCACTACAACCAAGATCACCAACACTATTTATTCATGTGGGATAAAAATAAGTGTCTAGAAATATGTCTATGCAATTGAAGTTAAAATGAGACTATATTCTGCATTTAATAACCCTGACACGATTATATCTTTGAAGCAAAAGCTTCACATTCGAGACAAGTCTTCAGTGTGTCATTTATTTTTATGGGCACAGAACTGAACAAACTGCTTCTAGAATAAAGCAGAATTTTCAGACCGGTATTTAAAGTTGTTATTTCTGTTAACCATGTCTATAAAATGCAGCAAGAGAGTATTCTTAGTGAAGAATATTATCCTGTGATCAACTATGTCTGTATCCACAGATTCAAATGACTCTAAGTAAGAAGTAATGACTCAAGCGTAAGTCAAGCAATCAGAACAACTGACAGGCCTAGCTTTCCAGAAAATGGGATTTTGTCATCTTTAAAAGCAATAGATGTCATTGTCTTTAAAATTATTTTTTTATTTTAAAATAATAGATGGGAAATACAAGCTCCTTTTTCTACACTCCTCTGCAACAAATACATTAGCGTGAGTCTTGCTTTAGGTTCACAAGAGGCTTGTGATTCATAGCCAGAATAAAGGCACCTGAAGCTTCTGTGTACATTAGAGGTACCAAGGGATGACTCTGGAGCAGCTGCCCAGTTCAAGGGCAAATTGTTACTCTTTTTCTCAACTGATCTGACGATACGTTTTGGTATAGCTCCTAACTCAGTCAGAGGTAAAAAGGGATAGCAGGAAATGTGTTAAACTGTGATTGGAGGGGGTTATATTTTTAAACGTATGTCAACTGTGATGTTTCATTTAGAGAACATTCAAGTCTTGATGATGTTTAAGCACATCCTCCTCTTGCATTCAGGATGGCATTTTAACAGAATTGTGGGCACCTGCATTCCTTTTCAGCAATGTTTCATTCTATCCGAGCACCATCATTTGTCAGAATGATGACATTTCCAGCAAAGAGGAACATTCAATAGTAGAGCATTCAATACTAATTACACACATCCAAATGTTTGTCTAAGTTGGAATTATTACTTTTTATTTATTAGGTTTTCCAGATGTTCTGCTAAGGTGCTTTTATCTCTGTTGCAATCAATGGGATTTTCAGTAGGGATGGAGCACCTCATAACATTAAAGCCTCATGGAACCAAGTGCATTTTTCTTGTTGCTGACCAGGGGACAAATGATTTGTTCTGAACTTTCCCCAGCTTCAGAAGACAATGCCTTCCTTGGTTTGACTTTCTTAGGTTTTGTGATTGAGCTTTGAACCTTGACTTCATGGCCGACCCCACATGTTATATCTAAATTACACTGCATGTGTAAACAGTCACTGGTGGCCTTTATTTCAGCAATGGGAAAGCAGGAAAGAAACAAATATCCCTGTCAACAGGGATAACATATTGTATTAACCTCCTTTCCTCGCTTTCATCTGTAGCCTTTGCAGCAAGATCGTTTGGCAAGGCAATGAAATGAAACTTTAATAAAGGACAAGAGGAGTAACCGCCACCAGTATGAAACTGGGGAAGCAGAACTTTGCAAGCAATGCTTGGAAGGACTGGGATTTTCCAACAGTCATGTTCCTTTGCCAAGTCCAAGCAAGGAGCTCGGACTGCAGCCAGGCACTTGAAGAGGTGAGATCATTGCAATACCCCAGTGGTGTGTGAAGCAGGTAAAACCACAACAGCAGCAGAGCAGAAGAGAAATAAAAATGCTTTCCTCCATAACACAGAGTATCAGGTAAAGAGAAAAGGTTTTGATTAAAATGTTCAAACCCCCTGAAGTGACTCAGACTTATTTCATTTCCAAACACACCCACAGTTCTTTGGCTCCTGCATCTTGGAGCAGCTGTGGCATTTTCACATCTAAGTTGCTTCTGAGGATGGAGCTTAAATACTTCTGATGGTGCAGGTCAAAGAGGGCAGTGATTTCGGATGCCCAGCTCTCAGTGGGTGCGAGATGCCTCCAAATGAGGCACCTGGAAGCACACTTGCTTGCTGCCATGTCCACAGTGCCCTGATAGCCAATCCACCCTGCAAACCCCTGGAGCTGATCAACACATCCTACAGTCTCACTTTTTGGATGCTGAGCAGCTCTAGCTCCAACTTTCTTTCCCTATGTGAGACTCTTTCAGCTGGCAGTGAGAATGCCTTAGAGTTTCTGAGGGCCTTTCATCTTCCTGAGGCTCCCAAACATGCTTAAACAGCAGCTTTAACATGAAAAGCTAATTCACCCTGTTAATAACCTGGGACCATCTCTGTGTTCTCCCCTGGCAACTGCCTCAGGGAACAGCCATTCTCTTAGGCACAAGCATTTTGATGGATGAAGGGAAAGCATTTCATTTTGACACTTGATTGACAGGAAGTGTCCCTGCTAATTATGACCAGAAAAACAGAGAAGAAAATTATAATACAGCTCCATAAACTAATTTTGGTGTCATATTTAGGGTGTTCTTAGAAGACGCAAGGGGCGAGCTGAGACCACACAGTGCAAGAGGTTTATTTACTCTATGACAAAGTCAGGGTGAGATCAGCACCAACTCTGCTAGAGCTCAATAGCAATGTAAAGTATTATATGCTCAGACCTGTGCAAGTCAGAAACTACCTCCTGCATAGCTCCAGACCACCTCTACTCTCACCAGAGTAACTTCAGAGTCTTTGGTGGACTTCATCCTTATCTGTGCTGATGTAACACAGAATGATGTGTCTCCCCTAAGCATTGCTTTTCCTCAATGTCTCACAATGATTTCAGGCTCACAGAAGGTCAACCCAACAAGAGCCGAGTCAGCAATGACTGGGTAAAGTGCTTCAGATACCCAAAGGGCTGCTCTGCCAGCTTGGGGAAGGGAAAAGCACTGGGAAACCCTAACATAGAAAGGACCCTTGGTCTTTTGAAAGCCCATCCTCTTCCCCAGCTTCCAGTGTTCTCCTTCCACATACATATCAGAAATCACAGAGGGAATAGGAAAGCCAGAACGACGTTGCTTGCCTAGTGTCAAACAGCACACCCAGAGCAGAAACTGGGACAAAACTCAGTCCTTCAAATGAAGTCTCATGAAGGTTTAGTGCAGGTTTCCTGGACTCTCCCATACAAATCTCAGATCAACAGACGGTGGTGGCTCAAGGAAATTCTTGCAGCACAGGCCTCCAGTTTCATCCCCATGGGTTTTTGCACCCCATTAAAAAGAAAACCCCAAACCCATTTTCTGCCTGCCCACCGAGGCAGCATTCCCTCACCTGAACAGCTCCCTGCTCTTCTTTCCAGCTTTGCCATGGCAACAAGAAAACTGCATATCACAGTGTAAGGCAGATGGGCTTTGCTTTTAAATTGTCCTTCTGTCTCGAGCCAGGTTATGACATCTCCTAGCTACAAGGCATGTGAGGCTGGCAATAAAATCCCTGCCATGAGAACCTGTAAATCCCAGACAACAAGTAGATTATTTGCTACAGGCATGTGCAAAGGGCAGGCAGGAGGTTTGTGAGCTGAGAAACCAAGAGGGAAGGTGGTTAGAAAATAGGGGACATTGGCTTCCCATGCCATTTTGTGGTGGGTGCAGTGGGGCTGAGCTGGGCACGCTGTGAGTGAAGCACACCCTCCTTTGGGCAAGGCAGAGGGGCTGAAACAGAAGCTTTTCCATCTGGGAGTCACTTGCCAAACTGCAAAAGGACATTACAGAGGCAAGCCAGGGTTTCTTAGCAACAGCATCGCATACAGGTCCATTAACTCCAAATTTCTCCACGAGTAAATCCCGAGCTAGGAAAACCTTCAGACACTTATTGATAGCCTGAGCTATAGCATGTGTTTTGTTCAGTCTGATAAAGGGGAAAATAAAAGCTAGCCACTGAAAAGCAAAGACCAGAAAGGATTCTTTGGACACCTTAGAGATGTTGGGCTTGTAGCTGCCTCTTAATTAGGTTATGGAGAGCTGCCATGGTGGGTGTTTACAAAGGCCTCAGCTGTAGCAATTGCTTTTGCAATTCTGCAAGAGAATTGCTTTGGCCAAAAAGCAACTGAAAAGCAGCTCATAAAACACAACACAACACAAAAAAAACCCAAAACTGAGAGAGTCAGAGGGCAAGAAGTGATTCACATATTACAACAGTTTGATTTTCCCCTTGCAGAGTGGTTCATATTTGTGGGACTCTGTTGACCCATTTCCTTGGCGTTACTCCTGATTTACTAGTGGCACAGCAGACAGCGAGACCAGAGGAGGTGCTGGGAGGCTCCTCCTCCTCTTTGCTTTTAACTACCATTTGCAGTATTTCTATTCTGATTGCAGTTGACAGCAGCTGTTACTTTATTTCACCCCTAAGTAGCTCTTTATTTTCTCAGAGCCCATCTCTTGGAAACATGCAATGGTTTGAACAGCTCTACTTCAGGTTTGGAAAGCCACATCTTATATGCAGCTAAGCACAGACTGAAAACACCACAATGAGACTCAAAGGGTGTATTTTAACCACATTTCAAAGCTGATTTTTAAGACACTCTCAGCAAGGTGGGAGACGGATGCTGTTTGAACCATCACGGTGTGTGAATGCATGGAGCTGGCAATACTGCACTTACATGTAGAATAAAGGTACAGAGTTTATATGTGTGCAGCAATTTTAACATTCCATTTTTCATTCCAGTATTCAGACTACATGTATTCTTCATCTTTCTCATTAAAAGGGCATTTTTGCTGATGATTATGAAGTTATCATCAGAGGTTGTGAAGTTAATGTGAGAAAAAGGCAAGATAAGTACATCTATAGGCTGTATGAGCACACTGGAAAGCTCCCTCGCTTCAAAAGGTCAGCACACTTTAGATTGCCTGTCTGAATAAATTTTCAGCATTCAACCCTTGCTCTTCCCTGGATACAAATGGAAAACCTGTATCAGATGTAGTTCTCAGTTTGAGTTACACAGATACTGCTTTTATACCCCAACAAATAAAACCACCTTCTAAGTTTGCCTTGGCTGTGATTTTGATTCCTTTGACTGGATTAATACCTTTCAAAGTAAATAGCTTAAAATTACACTTTAAAATACTACCATTAGTATTCTGACAAAAATAAAGGATAAATTTAAATCTATGAATTAATACAGTGAATTAGCCGTGGTCAAGAAGTAATTTGCTTGCACAATCTATGGCACCATTTGTCTAAAGCACATTTAGGTGCCAATTACGATGTACAGGTCCATTGGATTCACCTCAGAAGTTCCGCAGCTGTGAAACAAATCCTTCCAACCCCTTTGCAATTTGCATGAGGAGTCAAAATGATAAACTCTTTAATAATGCCAGCAGATAGCACACGCTGAACTAGACGAGAATAGATACAGGTTTCTTTAATGAAAAGAACATGAGGTTTATCATGTTCTCGCTATTAAACTCAGATGAGATTAGGCTAATGAAAAGCAAAAACAACCTCCCTCCCCCCAGAATTGCTCCTCAGCCTTAAAAATGTTTGTAGCTGGGGGAATAGCAGACACCTTCTCCCAGTGCTCCCACCACCACCAAAAATAACATCTAGGTATTAGACCTTTTGGTTTGTCCACAGCTGCCTCATGTTGCTTTTCCTAAGGGCTTTTATTTCTATGTTAAACAAAATAAAAGAGCTTCAATACACATAAGGGTTTGGGGGTTTTTTTGGGTTTTTTTGCCACATCTTCAACTCTCAAATAGTTCCTGTCCTGAAAAAGAACCCTCATTAGTGTGCGTTTCTATACCAAGATGAAAGAAGTATGTGACGCTAAAGTTTTCCCTGGAAAAGGAGAGGATCGCAAGCTGTTAATGTCATTATGTTTCTGTTCATTAGCATCTCTGGAAGCTGACAAATATGTTTTTAACGACTTTTTGGTTTTCCTTAATGCTTTTTAAAGTACTTTTCCCTTACTGCAGTGCTAATAAGGTGTAAAAGCCTTGTCCCAAAACTCTACCCCGTTCCACAGCTCACACTCTGCTGCAGCTGTAATGGGAAGATTTTCTCACAAATGCAAATTAAATCAAGTATTTACTGGTACAGAGTCAACATGTTAACACATTACAACTGTTCTCAACCTATTTAGTCAAAATTCCATTTTCAATGTGGTTGAAATAAAAATGTGTAGATTTTTAGTAGTAACAGGAGAACTTTACTTGGACTTTTCACTGCCACAACTCAGCTGGTAAAGGCTTACATACATATATAGGTATATGCACAGGTTGCCCAGAGAAGCTGTGGCTGCCCCATCCCTGGCAGTGTTCAAGGCCAGGCTGAACAGGGCTTGGAGCAAGCTGCTCTAGTGAAAGGTGTCCCTGCCTGTGGCAGGGGGTTGGAACTGGAGGAGCTTTAAGGCTTCTTCCAACCCAAACCGGGCTGGGATTCTGTGTATACATAAATATATATATACACATATACATATACATACACACACACACATATTATATGTATATATGAACTAACTCTACTGACTGCAGCACTATTACCCATGTGGAGCAGCATTCTACTCAATATTTCTTCTGCATCTGGTTGCAAATGAAAATCAAATAAAGAGTGCTTCAAAGGCATCCACCAAATCCTGCACTTTCCTCTGTTGTTCTCCAGCAAAACAATGATCTTTGAATTGAACTCAGTCTTCTTGGATGGTTTTCTAATTGAAAGCCAGATTGCAGCAGGAAAGGCTTTGTCAATGCGACAGAGTTTCTGGAAGATAGCTGTTAACATAATGTCAAATCTAATCAGGAATCACACACTGATGGTATTTGATTCTGCTTATTGACTTTATTCATCTCCAATTGTTACTTTGGGCCAAAGGTTGTAAGGTGGGAGCATTTATCACTAATATCAGTAAGGGAAAGTATGATTAGGTATGATTAGCACAACTTTCCCCACCTCCAGACCATTCAAGCAAGTGCTTATTTTAATTCTTTGTAAGTACAGCATTTTAAAGCACGTTTAAGTGTTTTGCTGAAGTGGGTTCTAGAGAGTGATAGATGAATCATTACAAGGACAAATTACCCAACGTGGGTAACCATCACCCTGCTATCGCAACTCCAGGAGTGAAATGGGGATGCAGCAAATGACTCACCCAGTGATAACAGAGACTGATCAGTGCAAGTGAATGCAAATGTGAAGTCATTCAGAACATGATTTGAAGAGTTCACAGCTCCTACTGACCCCATGCAAGGTCTTAAAAGGGTTTGAGGAAGTGATCCCCATATTGCAATGTGTGTGCTTAGCATGTAATGATCAGTGCATCACGGACACAGCAGTTGAGCTGGGAATGTACCCTAAACCACAGCATTTCATTTTTCATTTAGGGAAGAGAGGTGCAAGCATGTTGGAACAGGGGCATTTGTAGGACTAATACTGATAGAGTAAAACCAAACACTCCTTGCTCAGCACAAAAGCTCCTGGGAGCACGCTCTGTCCTGTATTTCTTTAAGGTACCCAACGCTTCAGAAACAAAAAGGTAAGAATACAAACCAGAAGTGCAAATGGCACTTGGCACTATGGCACTTGGCACTATGGCAGTTATTTCCATAGTCTAAATTGTCATAAGGAAAAGGCATTCAAATTAGGTCATTCATCAGAAAAAATTACTAAAGCTTTTTCTACAACATGCAGTATAGCCCAAACTGCTTCTTCCTTTAATGCACATGGTTTTGGCCATCCATAGATATGTAATACTGGAGAAGACAAACCACTGCTCTGTGCCTACACTGAAATCTCTCTGCCTGCTGGCAAATCCTCCTTTTGGCCATTGCTCAGCAAAGGAAGACTACAAAAGCACATGAGTATCCACTCCCTTCACACTTAGTTTCCGGGCGAAGGTAATCCTTCTTCACTTTGAAAGGGAAACAAAGAGGAAAACCATCATCCCATCCACACAACTTAGTTCAGACCTGTGGGTCTGACAACTGCTGATGGAAGAGGGGCTGGTTTTGGCTTCACACAAAGCACAGAAGTGCCAAAACCCACATCTGACTGTCACTGATGGGAAGCAAGGTTTGGATGAGCATTACAGCAGCCCAGAGCATATGCAGGAGGAGGAGGTTGTCACAATAACCTTAAGAAATAAAACAGAGAGACAAAGCCTTTCATCCCTCCCCTACTCACATGCAGAGATGAGACAGAGTTTCAGCCAGAGGAATTAATTATTCCCCATTCCCAGCTCCATTTAATGTGGCCATTGCTTTCTGTCGATAAGGAGCAAACAATGAGACTTCTTTCTTGAGAAAGCTCCCCAGCCTGTTTCCCTTTGGTTACTCCTACACATTGTTTTTCCTCTAACAGGAGTAGCTGACATTTGTGTCTTTGATGGGATAAAATAATAAACATGAGATGAAAAAGGAGAAGGGCACCCTTTTGGCTGGAAATCTGAGAATGTGGCTTCCTTCTGCTTCCAACTGCATCTTCTGAAGTTGCCTCAAATGAGAGGGGGGAGAAAAGCAGGAGGAGTCATGAATTCATACAAAGCACTACAAGGGTTTAGGCAAAAATCAGGTTCCTTTTATACTCAGTAAAACCAATTTCTGGTATTTTTCAGTAACTTGGTTTCATTATAGATACACCAATTCTCATATAGCTGAAATAACGATGTGGCTTCCATGCGGCACTGAGATGGGAAAGCAAATAGGTGAGATTCTTCTCCTGGTTAAAATTATGTAAACTCAGAGACTGAGTATATCTCATTTGGTGGATGATGACTTTCCAGAATGTGTGGAATATTCTATTATAATTTCAGGCAAATAAAACTCAATGGAACTCCTACACCTGCCAAGGTCAAACAAGCTCAAGCAGCATAAAACTGCCTGATCATTAATGCCTTTTTATGCATAAGAAATTCAAGATAATTTGGGGCATTTTCTTTCCTGCCAACCCGGAGGAAGTAAAAAGAAAAAGAGAAAAAGGAAATTCAGATCTGAATTCATATTTGGGTAGGCCAAGGGATGACCTCTTCATCTGCCAAGTCCCAAACGTAGGATGCTGTATGTGACAATAAGTGATGCATACACGCACACACACACACATGAATTATTTATGCAAGAATATTTAAGGGGGGAAGCACCTTTTTATAACTTCATGCTTTGATCATTAAGTTTCAAAATAACTAACTAAATAAATGAGTGCAGGCGGAACGGAGCACCGCCTCTGGGTGGAAAGCTGAAAGGAGGACACAATTCTGCAACTAAAAGAAGAATCATAGAATGGTTTGGATTGGAAAGGACCTTAATATCATTCAGCTCAAACCCTCTGCCATGGGCAGGGACGCCTCATCCTAGACCATGTCGTCCAAGGCTCTGTCTAACCTGGCCTTGAACACTGCCAGGGATGGGGCATTTACCACTTCTTTGGGTAACCTGTTCCAGGACTTCACCTTCCTCACAGGGAAGAACCTCTTCCTTGTATCTAACCTGAACTTCCCCTGTTTAAATTTAAACCCATCACCCCTTGTCTTACCAATACAAAGAGAAGCAGAGAGGACCCACTTAGACCAGAGATCACCAAACCTTCACTGGTAGCACAACAGAGAATATCGCTGTTTTCCAAACCAAGAACATGGTTTCTACTGAGTATTCAGCTGGGGGAAAAGGTGTTGTGGAGGGGTTTATCTTCTGGTCCCTGGCTCCAGCTGAATTTGGGACTTCTAATAGCATGGGTCTTGAGACCCACCTACACCCCGTATTCATTAGCGCATGAACATCACCCTGTATAGAACATTTAGAGGTCATTAATACATCCAGAGCAAATACTAACTTAGTGCATGCAAACTACCCACACTGGTCCTCTTGAATCGCAAACACAATCTTTGGTGTCTGGGGATCACTTCGCCATCATTCTGGAGTCCATAGGACTAAATCATCCCACATTTAAGTACATAAACTGTCCCCAGCACAAAGGTATGTGTTTCTACTTTAAATAACTTGGTGCCTGTGGAGATATTTATGTCTGAGCCTGCAGCAGATTGAAGCTGCTCTAGAGGTCAGAGCCTGTCAGCTTCCCTTTCTACAGATGATGCTCTGGCCTTTGGAGTGATAGATCAGGAACAATCTCCTTCATCTCCCTGCCGCTTGCAAAGAATTCATTTACAGACAGGTAGGATGTGCTGCAGTCACAGGCAATGTCAATGCTTTCTTCCTACACTGTTTGCTTTGGAGGGTTGGATATTATTTTTTCCCTCTCTCTGATTTATCCCTTTGTATGCACTTGACCCCTCATAAATAACAGAAACAAAACTGTCAAATTCTGGAGGATACGTGAGGCACAGAGAAGTCACAGGAGCTCGGAGGGGACATGGAAACAGCAGGAATTCACACAGAGATGAGCACCTTCCCAAAGAAGGAACCAGCTTCATAACAACTTATGAAGTCAAAGGAAAAAGCAGTGGCAGGTGCCCCCAACCCAAACTGCCCAGCAGCTCCTCTGGGGAGTCTGCCCCACATTCAGGAGAGGTTCAGCTGGGAATCACCCCCACAAGAGCAGTGAAACTCAATTGGGAACCATCTCAGACCTCAGAGAAATCCATGGGCACTACTCCAGCCAGCCCCTTCTTTGTTTATTTTCCCCTAATGGTGAAAGGCAGCGAATGTTAAAGAGCAGAGAAAAGTTAAACTTCATGGAAATTTTGTGCTGCCACTTTGCAACATTCTTGTGTCATTGTTTGGTAGAAATCATGACTCTGGCTTTGCATCTGCGTGTAACATTCATTTCTATTCAGAAGGGTGTTTTGCTTGCCAATACTGCTTGACTATAGGGACTTGTAAGTGCCCAAGCACATTGCTGAGGTAACATTTTCCCTGCAAAACTTTTAAGTCTGTTCTGAGCTTTGCCTCAGCTCATGGTTTCCATTAATTCTTCTCACAAACCTTTCTGCTAACAGCATTAACAGCAAGAAATAAACCCCCTTTAAGTTCCTAAACACCTCCTCTAGAAGTGAGAGCAAGCAGACACCCACAGTCTTGTTCCTCTATTATTGCAAACAACATACCAAAGGCCTGACACCTTTTTATAGCTTCAGTGTGAGCTCCTTCAAAGACTGACTTCATTTCTAAGCTATGGTGGGGGCTCCACTGCAGTGTGGTACACTGAGCACGAGGGTTAGGCAGTGCATTAACATGCAATATTCCACAGGCTGTGATATATGGTCTGTCAGAGCAAAGCACCGTGCATCTTAATTGTCTGCTCCTTTCCAGCTACTCAATTTGCTTGGGAGATTAGGAATTTTCCATCCACCTTCAATTTTCATGGAAATATGGATCTTGGAAAGGCACAAGAGTTAAAGATGCAATAATAAAACAGTCTTTTGACTGTCAGGCATGCAGCTTTGACTGGGTTATTACTGTGCAATGCAGGAGAATGGATCACAGGAAATAACTACACATTTTTCTTTGCCTGATTTACAAGTTTCGGGGATTCCCCTGATGGGATCAGTTTTATGAGTCCACAGAATCATAGAATCACAGAAGGGTTTAGGTTGGGAAGGACCTTAACATCACCCAGTTCCAGCCCCCTGCTATGGGCAGGGACACCTCATATTAGACCATGTCACCCAAGGCTCTGTCCAACCTGGCCTTGAACACTGCCAGGGATGGAGCATTTACCGCTTCTTCGGGCAATCTGTGCCAGGGACTCATCACCCTCTACCCCTTTGCAGCCAGGCCCAGGGAGCTCCGAGTCAGCAGATCTCCAAAATTGTCATGTTCACAGAGATTATTACACTGAGGATCCAATACAGATCCACTGAAAGCAGCTTCAGCTTCTGCTTTCGCTCACGTCTGACAGGCAAGATGGCACTTCCACAGTCTAAGATCCTGCAACTTTAAAATCAGACAGCAGTACTGTGTGCACTGGCAGCATCCTACTTCAGGAAATGTTAATCTTCCTCAGCTGCACAGATTTTTAGTTAAAAACTTTAGATTTGATATTACAAACACTGTATAGATCAAAGAAATGCATGTCCAACATCAGCAGAAAGAAGTTAATTGTACAAGTGATGGTTCCCGAGTCAATTAGAGAGCTGTTATTTACAGATTTGAACCCAAACCCCATTTCTGGCCCACTTATGATATGGACTGTAGGTTGTACTTTCTGTGACCTTCTCAACCCATTTTCTTCTCCAGACATTTTATTGCCTTCAGAAGTTTTCTCTATCCACATAATGACAAACAGCTATCATTATTTCACCTGTGTGAAAGCATTCCCATACCACTGACTCACACTTTGCTAAGACAGTTTGTTCCCAGGGCAGAAAACCATTCCCAAACTGACAAAACCCAGGAAAAGCAGGTTTGCTGCTGCAGGTCAGTCGCCTCATTGCAACGCTGCAGACTTCCCATTAGCGTTGTTGAGTCCTGCAGAACCACAGCTGAGATGAAGAAGGTGTTTCTAGATGATCTTATGGTCCTTTCCAGCCCTAACCAGTCTATGATTATACGATTCTAAACACTCATTCTGTTTGTGGGCCTTTGGCACACTGATTTCTCTCCCTTGTCCAACAAGTCTACACAACTCAAACATTCCTTTTGGATTGATTTAGTCTCTCTGTTAGATTATTTGATTTTGTGTTTGTTTAATCCTTATAATATTGATACTTTTCAGGCTGGCAGCCAAATAAAACCTTTGAAGACATATGAAATACATATTTAGAGTCTCATTGCCCGATAATTTAAGGGCACAAATTATACAGCCAAAGCTGAGGAGCATCTCATTTACAGATGGCACATTTTGGCATCACAGTGCTTTGCAAAAGAGACTTAAATACATATATTCTTGCATGGAATTTAAAATTCCAAGCAGCACAACCACAGTGGGGATTATGTTACCTTGGACATGAATCCAGTTGCATTTTGAATTCTATTAAAACTTCAAGCTTGCTCAATAGAATAATTCTCTGTATTTGATTAGGATCTGAATTACATGTTTGCATATTACTTTATCTGTTTAAAAAATTAAAGAAGCTTTCCAGATCCTTTCTATCCCTTGGAAAATGTTGGGAAACAAAGTGGTATTTATAGAACTGAGCAGAAGTTTAAATACACAAGGTACTAAAGGGAATAAGTCCTATTCTGACATAAAGACAACACTTTCAGCATTTTGCTAAAGTCCTACTGAAAAATAGAATTAAGTGATAGAAGCCCAAATCCCACTTGACCTCTGAGGTTTTGTGGTGGTCAGTTTAATTAGCCCATTCAAAATTAAACGTTAGGATCACTTTGAGTAAGCTCAAACTTGGCTGTGTCTAGAAAATAGTATGGAGAGGGAAAGCACCTGAAAGCATGCTGTAATGCCACAGGTTCTGACAATAAATAGCTTCTGACCTGGCAGACTCATCCATGCTATTACTTAGAGGCTGTTATTAGCCTTAGAGGGTATCTTGGGGCTACTTAACTGCTGGTCATTGACCCAGTGGAGTATTGCTCCTCAGCATGCAGCTAAGTCAATGCCCAGGCTACTTCACATGCAAAGCTAATTGGAAATAAGGGATGAATTAACTCATTTCTTCCATTGCTTTGTGCCCACTTGAATGCTGCAAGTTTAAAAGTGCCTAAGAAAGTGTGTGTGGGGGGGGGGCTTTGTCCTGAGATATCAGGGAGTAATAATTAATATAGGAAATAGAAGTAGTGCTCCAAGACCTGGGATACTACAAACCTAGTGCACAGCATCCCTGAACAAAGAGGACTAAGCCAGGTCTCACTGGCTGAACACTAAAACAGGTGGCTGTAGAAGATCTATGCTCTCTTGTATCTTTAAAACCCAAACTCATGGGCAAATTTGAGAGCTCATAAGACCTCAGGAAACAAGTCCATCACTATTCACAGTGTTATGTCCCTCAGGCTCTCAGCACTGGGAAAACCAGCAATGATGCAGGTAATACACAGCCCATTAACACTGTACCTTGTATGTTCAAAGGATCTGTTAGAGCAACACTTCATATTCAGAACATATTTAGCTTATGCATCATCAATTTAAGCTAAAATACTGAGTAGCTGTTACCAAGATGAGAGGTGCGGAGCACTTGGATAAGCATCCAAGCCAGCAGAGAAATGTACAAAGCTTCATCTCTAATTGTAGCAGAATCCAGAAAACAGTCCCCTAGCTCAGTCTTACTTGTAGAAACATGTTCACAACAACTCTATCACCTCTCGGGGCAATTTTCCTTCACTGCCCTTCTCAGGCAAGCCCTGAACTCCTTTTTTCCAGTCTCGTTTTAGAGACATAGAAAGAAAATCTAAATAAATGAACCTGAGGTTTTCAAAGCTTAGCAAAGGCTCAGGGTCACTCCTTGGCCTGTATGGGTACATCAGTCACCTGGCTTTAATAACTTGGATTCCATCATAGAGAGTATATAAAGACAGAGAAACCCAGGAGACATAAATCCTCATCAGGTTAACTGTTCTATTCTCTTTCTGCCAGACACTGTTTTGCCCAAAGTGTAAGAGGTTTTGTCCATAGCACAACCTCAGCAAGCAAAGAGCTTCATCCATCCCACTGTCCCCACCATAGCTCCAGACATGTTCGTTTTAATTATCCCTTCTGTCAAACAAGTGATCAGAAATGTATGGAAACAGGTTCAAGAGCAGGCAATTCACAGAGCCAAGATCAAGCATCTGGTATAACAACTCAAAAACCAGCTTAAAAACAACAAAACCCAACACAGCTACATCTCAGCTGGTGCTCTGGTGTATTATATCTGAAAAAGGATGATTTTGTGGCCTGGGCATTAGAATTGGTGTGTAGAAGTGTGACTGTAAGTGTTTGCTTTCCCAGTAACCCAAGGAGCATCAGAGAGCTGCCCCATACCCTCCTGGCCAAGAAGCACATTGGGCTGGTACTTACACTGGGCTCCCTGTGATGCCAGAGTCAGTTTATAACCAACACCCCAGTGATCCAGAATAATGCAATAAACTAGGAGAAAGATCAACCATCTCCCCCAACTGCAGAGCAGCAAGAGAGGACCAAAGAACAAACAGGGCTTGAAAAGCAGAATAACCTGGAGCACTCACACCAATTTTAAGAGGATTAAGCAAAGCTCTCTCGCCCAGAGACTTCAACAGCAACCTCCCCAGGTTGGAGAGTTACAGTATGAAAAGCAATTTCATTTCTTCCTTGGTATTTATATGTAATAAAAGCAGCACTTGCACTGTCCAAAATCAATTGTCAGATTTTTGCAAGGTTATTTCTGGGATATATAAGACAGGCCCCCCCACCTTTATCATCTATTTGCAAGGAGGGCTCCTCTGGCTCCCAGCCTGCAGTCTCAGCTGCTGGGGGTAGTGTCAAAAAAGCCCAGAACATTAAAAGAAAACCTCAGCAACTCCAAGAAGCGTTTCAAAGCATTATGGTAAAAGCAGGTAATTGCAAAAAACCTTTTAATTTGAGTCTGTAGATGACTCCTCACACAGAGCACAACCAGAAACTCTTCCTACCACCTGAACTTACAGCAATAAATCATAGAATGGTTTGACTTGGAAAGGACCTTAAGATCATCCCGGTCCATCCCCATGCCATGGACAGGGACACCTTCCACTAGAGCAGCTTGCTCCAAGCCCCTGTGTCCAACCTGGCCTTGAACACTGCCAGGGATG
>JANHGB010039801.1:0-14741 GCA_026283785.1 Coracopsis vasa
TAAGGAGGAAGTTCTTTACTGTGAGGGTGGTGAGGCACTGGAATGGGTTGCCCAAAGAAGTTGTGAATGCTCCATCCGTGGCAATGTTCAAGGCCAGATTGGACAGAGCCTTGGGTGACATTGTTTAGTGTGAGGTGTCCCTGCCCATGGCAAGTGGGTTGGAACTTGATGATCTTAAGGTCCTTTCCAACCCTAACTATTCTATGATTCTATGAAAATGTCAGAAAGATATTAATGTGATTGATTTGGAGTTGTATTGTAATGATTTCTGAATATGATATAGCTATATAAAATTGTTTGAATATTGTAAAGGGATTGATCTGCATAGGGCAATGATTAATGATGTCTTGTACAGAATTAATTCAGTGAAAGTCTGCTCACATCCAGGAAGATAAGTGGACAGTAACCCAGATAACAACCTTTTTTCAAGCAGAACCATTGACTTTAGCGCTGTGGCTTATTCCAAATTACCTGTAAAGTTCTAATCAGGCTGAGAAAAACACCAGGATTTAAGCCACCAATGGCATATTCTTTGAGTGAGGGTAATGAAGGTGATGTCATTTGTCAGGCACTGGGGGATCTGTAGAAAGTCAGACATGCTTCTGTGAGCTCATGAATATCATAAATATTATAAAAAATCAAATCTGGGCTGCTGCACAGCAGTAACAATGAAAATGGGAGACTACAGGGCAAGTTACACGCAGGAGGCATGATTTCTTTGCTCTTCCTCTCAGTGCCCCCAAGCACACATATTTGAATAGAACAGTGGGTTATGACAGGAATAATCTTGCCTGCATTCTCCATATGGTATTGGCTCCAGGATCTGACAGCACACTCCATTCACAAACACAAAGAACGAACTGTACCAAGATGTAGATCTTCCTCAACATTTCTTCCTCCTCTCAAATCATTCGCTCACTCCTTCAGAAATACAGCAGTGCTCTGGCTATGCTACAAACCTCCTCCTGATTCACTTCCTTTTGTTCTCTTCATGGTGGAATAAGGCACCTCTGATTCAGTTTTGCAGAGGAAAAGAAGTACATTCAGCCAGTAGCTGTTTAGCTGTTTCACAAACAGCCTGTATCCAAAAAAAAAAAAAAAAAGAGAGAAAAGAAAGAATGGAGGTTAAATAAAATCTTTAAAATCTTCTTGTGCACCAGACTGTTCCTCATCTTAAACGGTATTTTCTTTTAAGAATGAATTTTAAAGGCTATAATATTCATACAGTCATTAAGTCATGAACAGTACATACCTGAATTTGTCCTACCTACTGAGGAAAATGCACTTGATCCACCTTCTGACTGAGAATGGGAAAATCACAGAAGTCCATTCTAGAAAAGATAAAGGCTTAGTGAAGACGTGTATGTATTAACAAGGTCAAAGAGGAGGGGGATCCACTCAAGTAGAAGCCTCAGAGGAGCAATGGCTTATCACCAATGTCATCTCTCCAAGATTCAACACTTTGATTAAAAGAATCATGCTCTAATTTCAATGTAATTAGCACATCTAAATGACTCCTCATTTTTCCAAATGATTGTGAGCTCACTTTTTATGGAATATAGCATTTAATATTAATCTTGATTTATTATGTGTAAAGTTGCCAGTAATGCATATCATATAGATGTCTTCTCTGTGCTTCATTTAAGCAACTGCAGTGTGTGGAATAGCTCATTATTTGAGGTAAACAGCAAGTCACATTGATTTACACTAGATTAGAATATGGCTTGGTGACTGTAAATCAGAGTTATATATTTAAGTCTAAGAAAATTAGAGGAGGGTTTAAGGTACTTAAAAACCCTGCTAGCTTCAGTGTCAGCCAAACAGAAGGTCCAGTATTTCAGTAAATGTGAAATTCAGCACAGAGAAGGATGCATGACTATTATTAATCCATAATGACATTTTGCCTTTGATAAGAGTGATTTCCAAAAAGGACTTAAGGTCACTGTAGATAAATGCCTGAGTACGAACTTTTAGCAAAATACTGTAGAGAAAGGGCCTAATGCAACCTTAATATATATATAGTGGATAATAACAAGAAACAAAATAGCTGTTTTGCCTCTCTATGTAGCACTGGCAAAATTGCTGCAGGAATACTCTTCTCCATTTTGGTTCCCTCACAACAAGCAAGATACAGTAATGTCAAATGCAATTTGAACAAGAGGTACAAAATTATAAAGCACTGGACATAAAACTTATGATGTAAAATAGTTTTTACTGATATAAGAATTGTGTCTCATCATTACCCCACCAAAACTGGTATGTATGGGCAGCAAGGAAGAACTTGTTTGACATATGGTAAAGTGTGTCAGTCTTGCCTGTAACAGCCATGAAATAGTGGAGTTCAAGATCCTAAAGGAGTGGAGCCATGAGTGAAGCAGCTCACACATCCTGGACTTGAGGCAAATTATGGCTGTACCTGTGAGGACAGAGGGATCTCAAATACAGGAGAAAATCAAAGGGACTCAATGAGCACAATTTGTTTCCAAACATGAGATGAGCCATCCAGCCATGCAATGGAGCTGAATCCTTGAACATGTGATAATTTTAGCCCTGATTTATCCAGAGCAAAATGCAAAACTGTTTTTTCTTGTGTTGCTTGTTGATAATCTGTTGACAGATTTTTAAACTTATTTCTCAGATTCAATAGTTACATAGGAATAAAATACTCCTTCACCCAAAATAAAGTGTTTGATTATAAAGAAAAAAAAATCCATTTTCATAGTTTATTTTCTTAGCAATCATAAAGTATATTAAAATAAGATGTACTGCTAAATAACTTTTTAAGCTTTAGAAGGTATATAAAATTATCTTGAAATATGTTTATTAAGTGAATTATGTAATATTTTCATTAAATTTATTGTCTTAATGTTTAGAGAACTTATTTTTTACTTTCTTTTTTTTTTGTTAATTGAAGACACTAAGTCCTTGGCACAATCAGAAGCACATTCCTTCTTCCAGCCTTGAATTTACTATCATTTTAGTGCTGTTAATCAGACAGATTATCAAAGACAGCTAGATCTGAACTGCTAATTGGAGGTGCTAATCTTTGTCCAAAAATCTGTCTGTGCAGCTGGAATGTCAGTGTGCTGACCACAGTTAGTCAGGATGAATCCAATCTTTTGGACTTCTTTTTCCAACAGTTGTGCATTTTTAAAATATACTAGGAATTGTTTATTAAATAGTTTATTCTTCTAATGACAAGCTTTCACTATGAAACATTTGAAGTGAGTTTTAATTGACAGAAACAAAACTGAAAACCAATTCATCTTTTTGTTTGACCTCAATATATAATGCTTAAGCAATGAGAAATGACAGGGTGTGAGTAATGAAGCTATAATTCACACCTTGTGCATGACTAGGTACAACACTGGAGTCTGAGTGTTGTTAAATTCACAAGGTGTGAAATATTATACCATAACTCAACAAACAGCTCTTAATTTCAGAGGAAAAAAAAGTCAACAACAAAGAACCCAAAACAAAACAAACAAATGTACAACAACAAGAAGAAGCAAAACTTCACACTGCCAGGTTGGTGATTTTGTATAATATTACACCAAAGAAGAGGAATTTCTAGGTATTCATTACTCATATAGAAAAGATAATCAACATCTTCCTGTAGGTTTTCTGAGGATTCAGAAGTGCTTTACATGCTGGCAGTTGAGCTCTGAGTGATGGATGCTGTGTTTGCTCTCAGCTGTTTATTGGCTGCTGTGCTGTGTATTGGTTAATGCTCTAGCAGCAGCTGGGGAAGAGATACTCTGGACCAGAGAGCTAGGCTGTTTGTGCACAGAAGAAAACACCAAGGGGAAGATTTTAAAATTCTAAATTCCAAGGATGTGAGTGATAGGTGATGTAGGTAACCAAGGGGGGCTGCCTTTCCATGCCCTTCTTTTGTCTTTATAAGTAGCTTCTGAGTCACTGACTGCTAATTGAAATTCAGCAGTCAGTGCCCCTGGCTCTTTCAAAAGATTATTTAACTACCTGTTCACTCAACCTTCAAGTCAAAGAGGATAAAAAGCTGTAGAAGTTCCTTAATTGTTTAGATTTTTAAACATACCTTCACAACTAGTTTGTTAAACTACTTCTTTACCATTAGTGCAGTTCTGAACCATATTTTCAATGACAGTTTTGTGTAAGAACCATTGCTGTTTGGTAATTTATTTTATTTTTTCTTTCAATGAGCTCTTCATACACTTTCTTTCAGAAATTTAAGATTTAAGGAATTAATTTGCTTTGTTCTTATTATTGTAATGAAGATAGAAGCAAGGAAAATCAGACCTGGATTCAGAATATTAAATCAAAGCTCAGAAAGATAAACAAATTCAGTCATTCGATTACTCAGTCAGGAGGGGTTTTTTAGGTGTAACTAGTTGGGACCCTGATATGGATTCTGTAATAGTCTTTTTCAGTCTCTACAAACTTCACAATTAGTAAGTTTTGATTTAGCTTTTAATAGAAATTTCTCTGAGGAATGTACTTAGTTTGTATTATCCCTTATTTAATTTCCTGCATAACAAAACCAAATCTGGTGGCAGTTACATCAAAGGTCTTTTTCATTGTCATCTTTGAGCAATCACAAATTCTGAGGTTTTAATTTCATTTCTCTTTCTATTTTCATGGCATGTATATTTGATTTTTCAGAATAAAAGATTTTTCAACTACTCCAAGAAAAATATTAACCTTAAAAGTTCAAAATGCACTTGAAAGTATTTAATTTGTGCTGTTCATCACACGATCCTGTGAAGAATAAAAACAAACCATTCAATATCATTATGCAAGCAGGAAAATTATGCTGTGTGCCCCTTTGTCAAATTTAAAAAACAAATTGTAATATGTAAATAATAATAAAATGTAACAAATATGTGATTTAATATGTACCTGACCTGTTAAGCAGGTGAAAAGAATATTTTTACCTCTATATTTATATTGATATCTCAGAACATATTGCTTATGACAATAACACACTAATGAGATATATTCATTATTTATCAAACTTTATTATTAATGTGTGCTTGTTTAAACTGTTGCTAATATAATTTTTATGCCCACTAAAATAGCTAACACACTCAACAGTTCAAAGACAACAAGCAAAATTGTAGTAGGTTTTAGCATAATTATTGGTTGGTTGGTTGATTTGACAAAAGGATTTCTATGCAATTATCCAACCTCTCTTTTATAAAATATTTTTTAGAAATAAGTAACTGCAACTTAAAAAAGAAAGATAAAGATTTTTAGTGGTTCTAATACTTCAGGTTCTTACAAGAATTTTATTCGATTTTATCAGTTAAAATCTGCATAATTGAACACACAGAACAAGTGTTATAAGAGCCAGAAAATTTATTTATTTCTTCAGAAGAACATGAAAAATGAACAGTCATGGAAATTAAGTATTTTCTATTACATCAGAAACACAGTGTAGTAAAAGACAGATAAGTGACAAAATGCTGACTCTCCAGTTGGTAATAAGTAATCCAGTCCCTGATCCAAAACAAAGTCTCAAATAATAAAACTTTTTTTAAAAAAGAAAGAAAAAGTGAGAGCATATTCTATTTTTCAGTAGCTGGGCAACATTGGGAATAAACAACTTGGACTCTCAGAATTACATTAGCGGTCCTTGTTATTTACATTAAAGGGAACTACTGGTCTAATCTCTTTGGGTACTAAAAATGGAACATTGAAAAGTACATTACGTATCAATGGCATTAATTATTTTTAAATTTTTTTATGTATATACTTTAGAATCATAGAAAATTGTTTAAGTTGAAAAAGACCTTTAAGATCACCAAGCCAACCATTAATATTGACAAGTCCACCACTAAAGCATGTCACTGAGTGCCACATCTACACGTCTTTTAAATATCCCTAGAGATAGTGATTACACTACTTCCCTGTGCAGCCTTCAAGCACTTGACAACCCTTTCAGTGATAAAACATTTCCTAATGGCCAATCTAAACCTCCCCTTGTGCAACTTGAAGCCATTTCCTCTTTTACCTGTTGTTATTTGGGAGAAGAGACCGACCCCACCTCCTTTCTCCATCCTCTTTTCAGGTAGTTGTAGAGAGTGACAAGGCCCCTGAGCCTTCTCTTCTCCAGACTAAATAACCCCAGTTCCCCCATCTGCTCCTCACAGGACTTGTTCTCTAGACCTTCCACCAGCTTCACTGCTATTCTTCAGATATGCAATTTGGATTATAAATCCAAATAATCCAAAGAATGTATTTGCTGTCTCTTTATTTGTCTTTCCTCCCAGCCTCTATTTCTCATCTTCTCAGGTAATTTACTACTAACTTTAAATGGCTTCATTATTATTATGAACTTATTCTAATTAATAGGTTTAACACAGATTTTTAAAATCCAGTAAGAATTAGATGCATTCGTTGTATCTAATACTGTTAATCATCTTCGGTCAATGATTTCTAGCAGCCTTCTTTGCTACAAGGGTACCTTGTGGTCAGCTTGTCCATCAGGACCCCCAATCTCTCTCCGCAGAGCTGTTTTCTAGTTAGTTGGACCCCAGTGTGAATTGGTGCATAAGACTATTGCTCCCCAGGTACAGGACTTCAGATTTCACCTTTCCTGAACTTTTGTGAGGTTCTTGTTTATCGTTTGCTCCAGCCTCTTGAGGTTCCTCTGGACGGTGGTACACCCATCTGATCTATCAGCTGTTGCTCACAGCTTTCTTTTCAAACTTCCTGAGAGCACAGTCTGTCCCAATATCCTGATCATTAATAAAGACGTTAAACAGTGCTGGCCCCTGGAGTATTCCAATTGTGACTGGCTTCCAGTTGAACTTCATGCACTAATCACAATCCTTTAAGTCCAGCAGTGCAGCCACTTTTCAACTTGCCTCACCACCCACTTACCAAGCCTGTATTTCACCAATCAATGGGGATATTATAGCAGACAGCAACGACAGCCTTACTAAAGTTGAGATAAATATCCCCTTATTCACAAAGCCAGTCATTTCATCATAAACGGCTATCAGCTTGGTTAGCCAGGACTTTGCTTTTAGAAAGTCCATGCTGTCAATCATCTCCCAGTAACTTTTTTGTCCTTTTTTAGCTTGAGTTTTGTCAGGAGCTACTGTCACCATGGCTTGATTTCCCGCTAATTGGGATGGACTATTTCTGAGCTTGAAGGGGGTGATACTTGAAAGTAGGAGGTGATCCCTTTTGTCTCTAGGACCATCTCCTATGGATCCCTGCAAGAAGATCGCTGAACAGGTTGAAATCTCTCCTTCAATGTCCAGAACCATGATTCTGCTCTTTGCCGTGTTCTCTTCTCTCAAGATCCTGGACTCCACCATCTCAGGATCACTGCAGCCAAAGTTGCCTCCAAACCTTTACATTCCTCACAAGTTCTTTTTCGTTTGTAAGTAAGTATCATATCCAGCAGAGCACCTCCCCTATAGCAATATCCATCACCCTGTATCCCTCCATTGCAGAACTCTAGTTGTGTGAGCAAGCCCACCGCATCTCTCTGATCCCAATTATACCCCAACTATACACCTGCATGCAGACCTCTAGTTTCTCCTGTGTGTTTCCCATGTTGTGTGTTATCAGTGTATAGACACTTCAGAGAAGCATCCAGTCATGCTAATTTTCCATGAAAATAGTCAGAGCTTTCACTTATGCTGTTCTCTTAGCATAGAACAGGTGGGACCCCTTTTCCCTCTTTTATTGATTATAATGCATTTCATGCCTGCATTGCCCTTCTCCCTTTGGTTGCAAATCTGGTTCACTGCTTCCTCATTTGATTGTGGGTTGCCATCTCCCTCATCCCATTACTCACATTTTACAGCTTTTCTAGCCAGATTGACCAGCCTCCTTGCCTTGCTCATCTTAAGCAAATGGTATATGCAAACATAGTAATAGTGGCCATAAATGATACAATTCCTGTATCCTACAGAACATTTGACTCATTTTTATTCTTTTCCTAATCTTTCCCAATATCTTAGCGTGATCAGAGTCATATTATATTATATAAATATAATAAATATTTAAATAAATATTAAATATGAGAAGAGGTTGCAAACAAAATAAAACTAATACGAACAAATAAATGTCTCTGTTGACCTAAACAGTCAGGCACCAGCAATTCTCCGTTACCCTCCTGGAAACTCTCTTGTTTCAGTTTGTTTCATTTTCTCTTCTCATCACTGTGAAAAGCCTGGCTCCACCTGTGTTACAACCTCTCCAGAGTTACCAGAGCTGCTGTTTTCTCTGCTCAAAGGCAACTCCTCTCCAGACTGATCAAGACTGGCTCTCTCATACTCCCCTTTCAGGAAAGTGCTCTAGGCCCTGACCATTGTGGTTGCTCTGTGCTGAATGAGCTCCAGTTTGTCAAAGTCTTTCTTCTACTGGGGGCCAAAACTGGCCACTGTATCATTCCGATAATGTATTTCAACTAAATAATAGATATCTCATTCAATGACTTTTCACAGTATTTTCAATTACAAGTATATTCAGCTACTGCTGTTTCTCATATATTTCAAAGATGCAGCAGAAGAAAGCATGGTAAGGTGCTGGAATTAGAGAATGTGGCCTCTGAAAAAACAAAGGTACCAGAAAATAAATGAAAGTAACATCAGTGGCAAAACTAAATACTGAAAGTACCTCGTGTGTAAAGCAGTAGAACAAGTGCAAGAGAAAACCACAAGAAAAGAAAATCCATCAAATGGTATTCAACAAGAATATAACACCTCTGCTTGAAGAAATCCTGACGTAAGAAATACCCGGAGTTAATAATGAAATACCAGTGCCTTGTGCTTTAATTGTTCTGTACTCTTCCCACAGTGGCATCTAAGAATAGGATAAACTACTGTGCAAACTGCAGTCTGACTTGATGTGGGTTTGTCCTTAGGAATTGAAAGAGAAAGCTCAGTCTTGCAGCTGTTCTGAAAGCTAGTGTCTTCTTTTTCTAGAGAAGTGCTGCAAGTATGTTTCCAAGGGTGCAGGTATCTGCACTGAGGGAAATTACGAAGTCAGTGCATATATGTATCCAAAGACTTGAAGTCCACTCTCAAAGGAGTGGTCTGGAAGAAGTCATGTCACTGCAAGACTGTGAAAGAGAGTTATTTACAATGCAGTTTGCTAATTAACAATGCATTATGAGTGCTGAATAACAGAACACTTTTCATGTGCAATATTGCAAATGGCTGTAAAAAAGCTTCCCTTTTGACAGGTCTCCGGCTTGTTCCTCAGGTGATCTTTGGGGACTGTTGACAATTTTGCCAACTGTGGGTAACATCAGCAAAAAAGCTCTGTGAGAACTGCTTGAGAGAATAAAGATTTCTAGATCAAATTCTAACAATCTAATTTTGCTACATACCTGGAACCTTACTCAATTGACAGCATACCACAAGCAGTAACATATGTTAGATTTTGTAGTTGGTTAAATAGTACACTGATTATAGCAATAATTATATCTCCCTTAAGTCACGGCAACCAGTGTCTGCAAAACTAAAATATTGAAGTTTGTTGAGTTAGCAAACAAACAAAAACATTTGAAATACCAGGGGTAACTCTTGAAAATATGATTGCTCATTTATTTTGACAATTAAATTTCCACTATTTTTTATATTTGATAATACAATGCACAATGTAATGCATTTTTTTAAATCATAGTTTAATAATTTAACTAGTCACTAAAACGCTCTAATATTTAATCTTTGTTGATAGGTGGAAAGTAATTGCCAGTTTTTAGTGGAATTACAAAACATGCAGATTAATGAAATGAGAAATGTTATGCAGTATTTCAGATGCTCATTTTACCAATATTTGTTTAGAACATGAGAACATGGTTTGTGAAATTAATCTTATCATTGACATCAGGAAGGGCAGACCAACCTGGTTTTTGTCTTTTATTATTCTTTTTTCCTTCTTCTTCTCTTGAGTTTGTTCTTAGGAGTCACGTACTTGACGAGAATGGATCAAACCTCCTGGATGTTGTATTATCTAAGGGTAAGACTTATCCTGTCATTAAACTCTACAGCTGCTTTTCCCTCCTATTTTTTCCCAAGAAGAAAGCAAACATAGGAGTGGCAAAATCATGACACTAAGAGGTCAATCAGAAGGACTCAGTCTTCCCTTGAGAGCATGGATATTTCTTGCGTCTGTGAACGCGGTAACTAGGATCCATGCTTTTGTAACCTCAGAGACTGTTACAGTGTACATTACATAGACTATTTGGGAACTAAACTTGGGCCAAAATGTAACATCTCACTCACTACAGAAGGGATTCAAGGATGGATTAACAATGTGAATGGAGGTAAGAGTCAGGTCCCCAAACAAAAAGGAAGCTAAGAACAAGGTATGCTTAATTTATAGCTATAGCAAGTAAGAAGAGAAACGGAGAATAAGAGAAAATAGAAGATTGTGTATAGAAAGTAAATCATAAATTCCATTTTAAATCTTTTACCATATAGAGGATGTGACAAATTATGTTTCAGGGAATACATTTATCCTTTGCTGAACTGGAAAACCATGCTACAGTGGACAGGGTGGTCTTAATCACTTCTTGTGCTTGAATCTTTAACATCTACTGCTAGCCATTGAGTCAGTCACAGGACAGTGAGCTGGCAGGGTAATTGCTCTTGCTTACCACGGTAGTATCCTAACAATGACTTCCCAGAACTGACACTAATGAGGAGACCGACCTTCGTCCATGCATCTAGGACTGCTTGGTTTGCTCTGCTCTAGAACTTTACTTTTACTTACTCTAAAAGTAAATGAGAAGGGTTAGATTTGTCTTTAAGGCATATTTATTCCCACTCCTAAGTAGGAACCTGTCTCTTCACATATCGTGTGGAGTTTAACACGTTATTTGATGTGGGTTTTTTCAGACAATTCAGTAACTTTTTCCTTAGTTCCTAGGGGCATGTTTATTCTCTGGAACTCTCTCTTTCTCTCTGTGAGAGAAAATAACTTGAGAAAATATCTTAAATAAAGATTAAATTGAGAAAATAGAGTTCTTGAAGGCATGTGTTATGTGATACCAAAAGATCTTGCTTTGAGCTTGACTATTGTTACTTACTTTCCAAACAGAAGTAAATCACACATCTATAATACATTGGCATAAGAAAGGCATAGCAAAATAATACTTAATAGAACTAAATTATATAAAGTTTTAAGCTGTATCAAATCCTTTAAAACTTCTTGAGTGTTGTGCATGACTTAGAAACCAAACAGATTAAAAGAACACAATAATGTAGGGTATTGTTTCTGACTGCCTTGGCAATACTGTTTGGATTTTGGAGATACATTTATATGTGTATATATATATATACACATAAAACCTTCTGTCAGCTAATACTTTAAGCATTATAAGAAAGGACTTGTTATCCCCACAAAAGCCTGAATAGTGCTTGACAAATTGCTTTAACAAAATGTTCTTTACAGGAGATAATTGGGAGAAGTCATGCTAAGTCCCAGCAGCTGTATCAAACTGAGAGTACTTATAAAAATATTTTTACCCTGTAGTTGGAGGAATGAACACTAGTGCATACGTGACAGATTGAGCTAAGATGAAGCATCCTCCTACTTCAACTATAACACAAATGGGAATAGCAGGTACAAGCTCTGTGTTATATGCCAAAAGTAAATTTACCTGAAGAGCTACACTTAATATCAATAAAGCACCCCAAGGAAAAATTTCCCAAGTATAAAAATAAGCTGCAAATGAAAGAGGAGGAGGCTTCTTATGACAAAAATAATAGCATAAAGAAGAAAAAGCACACCCCTGTTTTTTTATCTAATTATTTCAGTTTGTAGTAACAAGTACAGGTTAATTGAATACACCTTATAAATACTCAGACTTTAAACTGCAGGAGTTTTAATTTGGGCATGCAGCTTATGGCTAAATTTTAGGATGCCATTAAAAAAGTTAATTCCCTGAATAACCAGGAGAGACAGGTGCCTTTGAAGACTTCTACATGGACCTGTCTGCCTAATTGTTCAAACATAAGTAGGAACAGCTTTTTTCTATAGATTTTTCAAAGGTATCTTCTTCTCTCCAGTGACTATTGATATTTTATGCAAGAGCGCTGCTTTGCTCCACTACCATCTACATTTTAAGCATAAGAGCATTGATACAGCCAAGCAAAGCAGTCTAATCGAGCAAATTCACCATGCATTGTTAATAGAACTGAAGCAAATACATTAGTGCAGAGACATACATTTTTTACATATCCCAGAAATTAACAAAATTATATGTTCATTAACTAAATAATATTACCAGTTTCAAAAATTAGGACCTAAATACCTCTGCCTCATCTGAAACGTGCTAATAAACTTGTTCATCAGTCTTTCACTTTGTAAAACTCCAAACACCTAAAGACTATTGTTATTATATTTCTATATACTACCCAGCAAGGTAATGACTTTTCTCTCATGGAGTAGAGCTGCAGGGAAAGAAATTATGAAAGAACTAATAAAATTAATTTAACCAGTAGAATTGCACAAGGAGAAGATATTACAGTATACAAAACTACAAGATTCAGGGATGCAGGCTTTGTCCCAAATGATATATTGGACTCCTATCTTTGGAATAGTTTTGTGTAGATAAGACTTTTGCCTTCTGATAATGTTTTATGATTTATTTGAAGCATAGGTCATATGATGGAGATAAGGTTTTACTCTTTTTAGGAAACATGTAGCTGTAGAACACCAGGTTTAAGTGTAACTATGTACAGAAATCAAGAGATATATGACCCGATCTTACTACATTCTGTTTAGTTTGCATTTTCTTTAGTTTGCTTTTACTTTCTTTTATAGTAAGGAAATAGTATTGCCACTCCTTCAGATGCTTCCCTGGGATGTCACAGCAACATAACTTGTAATGAATGTAGCAAAAATGGAAGAGATTTCTAATTCAATTAGATAAGTCATATGCCAGTCACTTCTGACCTTCTCTTTGAATGATCTACTTGTCCATTTTGAGTCTCTTTCTGCTCCATCTAGCAACAGCTCCTGCACAAACCTTTCATGAAGTAAATACCTCAAACCTACACACCCATTCAGAACCAACTGGATATTTTTGACATCTCCCAGCTCCATAAATTTTTGGTGGCAGAGATACCAAAGAGCAGAATTAATCTGAGCCTCATTTCAGTGTCCTTCTAAAGCAATGTTAAAATACTAACTTTTAACCAAATATATTAAAATACTATAAGCCTTAAAACACTATGGGCCATCCTATTTTCAGGAAGAAATTTCTCATTAAAATAGAAGGGAAGCAAAATGTATTGAAATAAATAAACAGGAGATGGTGACACTTGCTTAGAGGAACAATTTTCATATAATGGTAAAGCAGAGAGCTCCCTAGTTGCCCTGCACTAAGAAAAATTTTGAGGCCATAAAGCAATTCTAAATTACTACCAGAAATCAGGATAAAATCTACGGGTGAGCTACCTGCATTGTTCTCAGTATAACAATTTGTCTTCCATGATATCCTGAAATTCAGAGAAGATGAAGATGCTCTACTGCCTTATTTTTTTTCCATGTCCACAGGTGGGTTTTGTAGCTTGAAATTTGCAAGAGAAATATACATCTCCCACCCCAGGTTTCTCTCTCCAAATTGTACAATACTTCTTTTGGTCATTTTGCCTGTTTGCAGACAAATAAGATAGTTTTCCAGGGGTTACTCTTCATACTTTTGTATGCATGGGGAGAACTGAAACAATTTTTGGGAAGAATTAGGATCCTTCACCTTTCTCACAAAGTCTTAGTATTTAATACCTACGTACTAAAAATACTACTTCCAGTATGAAGAATATGTAAAAGATTCAAAAGCAGCTGTTTCATGTTAAGAACTTCTCAGAATGTGTTATTGTACCAAGGGACCTTCTGCCTTGTAAGATTTGATACCGAATGACAAGTGTGAGTGAAATGTAATTTATCTTTAGAACTCTGGTCTTTCACACGTGAATATTTTCTGTGTTCAGACTTGTGAACCCGAACTCTGATTTGACTCAGCTTCTGAAACCTGTGCATAATATTTATGCTGTCCGCAGAGATTAATTGAGGTGATGTACTTTAGCCACCATTTTCTTCTGCTAATCCCCCAGATTAGTAGTAGGTTAATAGAACTCAAGAGAGAAGCAAACAAGAATTAAGATGGGGAGGGTAAAGGTAACCCTCTCGAGAATGCTGTTAAAGTAAAGTAAGTAGGATTGGGGTTTTTTTACTTCAAAAAGACTTCTGCAGACTCCATAGGGGGAATCTGAAAAGGAGTTCATTTGAAGGTAGAAACATGAAGAAACTGAATTAAGCAAGAAAATGCAGGGCTAGCCTCTGAAAGTCAGCAGAATATATGATGTTTTGATAAGGAAACAGGGTTTCCGATCATATGTTGAATTACAGGTGGTTATTCTAAAGATTTTGCTGATTAAAAAAAAAAAAGTTTTTCAAATTGTCTTAATTGAAGACTAATAACCATAAATTTAATTTATTTAAGCTGTTGTTCAGAGGAAATGATGCTCAAAAGCTGCAAAGCTGCCGTATGTAATGATGAATTTGAACCATGTGAACCTTCTAAATCATAACCACTTGGTCTTTTAGATCATGGAACTAAGATTTTCCAATGTGAAATTAAGTTTCAGGAGAAAAACCAAAAAGGTAATTGATGATTATTTCTGTCCTGGTTTCAGCAGTGGCAGTCATTTTTCTCTTTCTTGGTAGCTGGTGCAGTGCTGTGTTTTTGACTTTTAGCCTGGGAACAGCACTGATAACACCAATGTTTT